>CAJQUW010007828.1:402500-712091 GCA_907163375.1 Prostheceraeus crozeri
TTCATAGTGTGGTTACGATGCCATTATTCTCAGTGATACGAAAAAGACTATAAGTACGGGGAATCAGTTACTGCTCATGACAGAAGTTATTTTTATATTCTTTCTGTATACACAGAAACGCAAAGTATTGTATATGTCATGTAAGGTGGATTTTCCCAGAACCGTCCAGAATTAAAATATCAATCTTGACAGTCAGTCACATTCCACATCCATTCATTATTTGATATTTCATTATATTGATAGTGTTCGACATATTTGATTAGATTTTTGATTAAGTTGTATAGCGTCAGTTGATGCATCAATTAAATTTGTTAAAGGTGATGCATTTTCTTTTGATGCGTTTTTGTCAATATGAAGCGTTACTAAGCGCACGATGAAAACCACTCCTTTCTGTTTTGTTTTTGAAGTTTCTCTTTATAGTAATGCGGTAATCATCATTTTTTTGTTCATTATCTATCACCATTTTCATCATAAAAGACTCATAAATAAATATTTAAGTTATCAGCAGTAAACATTGATACATCAATTCCACGTTAAAGAACTATCATTGAATTCATTGATAAAAAATTTATCATGAAATTGCCGAGGTGTATAATATAAATTATTCATGAATTTCATTGATAAAAATCTTGATGTATCATTTTCCATGTATTAACTAACTTCATGGATAAATGGTGTCCAACTCTAAGTGTTCATAATGGCCTTTTTATCATCTAAATTTATCATGCATAATTTTTCGTAAGGGGATAATTGTTTTATAAACCTGTACTGCTTAAATTAAGTATCATCTTCCATCCACTTCTGTGCTATAATAAAATAGCACACGTATATTCAATGCAGTTTGTGCAATGCTCAATTGTCCTCTCCTTCCAGAGCTATCCTAATTTGTTGACTCCATCGTTTGTCTTCGCTTCATTTATATTGTTCATCTATCTTCGTAATTATCATCCCATAACATTAATCATTGTATTGCACATTTTATTTGTGTATTCTGTGTTCGTACTGATTGAGAAATAATACGTTTCTGATATTCTGATATTCAGTTAAATTCATGTTTTTATTTTCTGAGAATTCTGAATCGTGATGTGGCCCCATTTGCATCTTTCAAAGTTAAATTGAAATCATTGTCTTTGATTCTGGTTATTTTAGGATCGCCAGTGGCCTGATATGCTTTACGATATTGAAGTTACTCGCCTAAGAAGAGAAGATTCTCTTGAGCTTCATCATGAAAGCAACAGCAGGTCATCGAATTAGGTTACCTAATTTAGACAAACAATTAAGCTCGTCCAAGGCCTGTCGATGACACCGGGACGATCTGAAATAAAAATAAATATCATTTCCTTCTGCATAGTCTTGGGTTCCAATGATCTCGTCAATTCCGTTGATAATTTCTGCAAACCTTGAAAAAGATTATATTTGGCTTTTGTATATCCTAACATTGCGGTGACATATACCACGCTGCTATCCCCCACAAGTTCATTCAATATAAGTTCGAATATGCTCGTATATTACACATTTGGAGATTTTCGATACCTGGCGGTGTGCATCAGGTCTACTACCTAATATACATTCTAAAATCTATTTCGAATCTCAACCATTGATTGCCGTATTTATAGTAATTGTATTTTTGTGATCCCGTAACAAGGGTACAATGGTATGCTCATAGTGGCACCCAATATTGAGACGATTGAATATGATGAGGGCGGAAGCTCAATTACTGCTGAGTTCAGCAACAATGTTAAAGACTTGTATATTTTTGAAGCATATTAGTGCAAACATCGCCTTCTTGGAATTGCTAACTTGGAGAGTATTTTCCTTTCAGAGTTAAACTTTGCGGTTTGAAAAATTCATGAAGGCCTTCCTTCCATTTTGTTCATCAGGACGCAGTAGTCATCCAGTTGATTATTAGGAATTATCCAATAAGATTCCTACACTGGCTGACATGCGCGGCTCCCAAATACGTCATTCAAAAAAATACATCGTTATCATGAAAAGGCAACTTCGTAACATAACTTATTACTTAGACAATTTTACAATTGGAATGTATATCAAGGCACGAGTAAAAAAAATTTCGAGGAATCACATAGAAACGGAAGATACATAAAGTTAAACGCAACCGATTCAATGTGCGTCGAGAATCGTGTGTTGTGCTTAAGTCAAGAGCCGAATTCCATGAATATTAAAACTAAACTTTCCCCGATGCAGGCAGTATCGATAAATAAAAAAGGTTAGTCGACCCAACTGTTAACAAGGGAAAATCAATTTTATTTTTACTATATCAAAGCAAACTAATAATGACGTTCGTCATGGAATTATGACGCAGAAAGACCAGTGAATGTGGATTAAGTCGGAGTCCGGAAAGTCCGGTGTCCTATCATTTTTGCTGGAGTCCTATCGGCCTATCGCTTAACTGAGACCCGAATAATAGCAAATCAAAAATTATTTATTCTCTGTGCCATAGGCCTGTCAGTCTGTCTTGCATTGTCAACATTTCTCCGACACTAACATCAAAAGTACCTAGAGAATCACTGGACTGCATGCAAAGCTTGTACAATAGTTGATTGTAGATGAACCATGTGATAGTGTAAAAAGATTGTCTTTTTTACTCGGCTCATTTAGTGGAGAAGACGCAAGCGCTTCCTAGCCATCGATTCACACTAGTTCTGCTGCCGCCTAAAGGGTCAACCTTATCGGAGACAAAATTATTAAGAATATATATTAGATTTGATTGAGAACACTAGCCTTGTCCAACTGATACCACGTAATTTGCCCGTGTAAGATATGCTTTTGACTTCCCTTTCCGAATATAAATCAACTTCACATTGAAGTCAACCAATAGTCCAAACTTGCAATCTCAACATTGCCAATTTTAAGCGAATTACGATTGCTGTCTTACGTTTCATGTAGGACATACAATGGAATACAGACACAGACCTCCATTGACATAAACTTCATATTTACACAAACAGATAAACCTTAAAAAGCTATAGGTATATTTTAACGACTATATGCAATTATATGCTACGATATGCAACTTAAAGTCAACTCGAGTGAGTTAATCTTCGAGAGAAGTGAAATCACTATCGTCACATACCCATACCATATCCTACGGGCACGCATATCCTACGGCACGCATATCATCTTTTGAACTTAGGGAGAGTTTTAATTTGATCTTGTCCATCCTGTTCGACTTAGGAATACTGGAAGTAATAGGTGGACGTGGAAGTAAAGTTCTTATTTCCACTCGAGGAAAACTTCGAAGTCAACAAAAATATCAAATAATGCTCCCTACTTCGTATACAGATATCATAGCTCAGTTTCATTAAGCAAAGGTAGCCTGCAGACTTACCGCCTAGGCCTACATATTTTATAATCATCATATCGCATACATAAGGATTCCAAGATATCCAAGTATATTAAAGTATATCACAAATTATATAAGCTTTGAGGAACGTAAGACTATACATGTAGTGTATGTAAAGAGCGTTAATCATGGTAAGAACATATCTATAACATTTCAGATGTCGTCAAGTTGTAACATCTACAATCTCCATTTATCTCTATCATCATTGTTATAACCAGGTATCATATGATAAAGTTGTAATGTAATTAACCATAATAGCATATAATACATCATACATCATATCAAATTAAGACTATTTGTTGGTAAGAAATATATTGATTTTACCTGTTTTAATCAAACATCTTTTGGTCGTGTAAGCACAATGTACGAATTTGCTGTTAACAGCTACAATTGGCTGTTAGGCATCCCTGATTATAAGTGTTGCATCCTGAGTATAAAACCTAGGTCCTATTGCGCTGTTTAGCCTCTTTTGCATGCAGATATCCGCAAAGTCCAGATCACAGTACATGGTCTAAATATGGAAAGGCCATTCACGTGTGGTTACGCGTGAACCACGGCCGAGCCAATGGTTTTTGTGTTTAATTCAATGTCTGAACTCATGCCTCAACAAATTTTCAAATGTGCTAACTCTTCGGAAAAACCACTCATTGATTGAAAGATGAAACTTAAGCAACTCTGTGATCTTGAGGACCGTCACATGGCTCAATCAATGTAGGTATTATCAATCAATTAACTAATTGAAACTCGATGCAATCAATTAGTAATTGAAATTGCAATCACTCAGAATAGACATCAGCAACCCTGTGAGAACGCATCTTGCTAATATCAACAGATTATCTGGCAATGGAGGTAGCGATTTTGTGGATAATTTTTTTAAAAGGTTCATTTCCGTGTAAAAACTATCTCCGCACGTGAAAAGTGGTCATCATCTATCCAAAAACATGTGTAAAATTAAAAAACGACGGGTGGCGAAAAAGTTGCTATAATTAGTTGGTAGATATTTGTTTACTAATGCGAGCTGATTTTTCGCCAACCGGCGAAATCGTGGATATTGTAGCAACTAATTAATGATAGTAATGTTCGTATATTGCCATTACATGAATATATTGTATACTCAGTCTGATCTGATAAAAAGGGATCTTTTTTAATTCACGAAGGCTTAAACTAAAAAAGTATTTATCTTCCATAAATGTCGCAGTAATTATTCAAATATTTGTCATTATTGTAAATTATTGAATGTCAAGAGATGTTATGAAAATTGATATTAGCGGATTCTCTATAGTCTTGTCATTATCAAAGAATGATATGCACTTATTTCTTAGATAGATTAGCCATATGTGGGTGATGATGAGGAGGTGAGGGAGAAAATAGAGCCTCGGCTGTAGAGGCGGATTAATAAAGAAAATAAGAGAGAAAGTCAAAAGTAAAAGGTGGCATACAGAGCGCGAATTCGCGAATTGTCGCCGGCGAACTTCGCCAGCGAATTATGCTAAAAATTAGTACTGAACTATTGCATGATAATATGTTTCTGATTATCTGCCAGCTTTTCGCCAGATTCGTTCCCACAGGGAATCTAGATAGGCTGAAGATTTCTAGAAGAAGAGGTTCGACACCTCGAAGATGGCCTTTGATGTTTTTTACAATTGTTGAATAATGAATGAAATCTGCTGGAAGCGCGCGCGTGTCGCGACCTGTTACCAAAGCCGTGCGAGTATCACAACTGGACTAGAAACAAAAATGTTCAGATACTAGAATTCTCTGTGCGAGCTGTGTCGGATAAATCCTTCAATCAATAGGCATAAAAATTATTCACTTCGAATTCGTGCAACTGAATGATGCACACCTATTTTTGCAACTGGGCCTATTCCAGACATTCACATCAAACGGAAATTTCTTTTAAGCAAAGACAATTTATTGCAATAGGAATTTGAGTCAATCACTTAATTGACATTGCAATCATACTGAAATATCATGCCGTCAATAAATTGACATTGGAATTGCTGAACTGACATCAATTAATTGAACTCTAATTACATTCAAAACATGGAAACTCATTCTCGAAGTTCTACTCTTGATATCGCGCTGCCTCTTCAAAGAGTAAACGGCAGAATGGTAATAGTCCGGGAGCCAGCGTGAAGTTGTTCAGGGAACGAGGTAGTACATAAAACTTTCACATAGCATAGTACACCTCCAACCTACTGCAAAACTTCGCGTCTGCCGGATCAGATCATTTGCTTTTCAGAAATAGAGAGGATAATAAAATCCTATGTATTTCCAGTGGTAAAATTGTGACATTTAAGGTGTTGACTCCATTTTTTCGAATTTTTGCTCATAAAAGTTACACAAATTGGTATTTTGTTGAACTGGTTATTATAGAAATCATCTACAGATCATGATTCTTTCAAAATGAGTTGTCATTCAGTGACAGAGGATGAAGTAAAGTGCACAAAACAGGACACTTATCTGTGGTGTAACTGCAAATTTTAAACATAGAAATATTTCAGGAAAATTGTTGATATACTTTAACGAAAAGTGTTTGTTTGTGCACTTTACTTCATCCTCTGTCACTGAATGATAACTCATTTGAAAGATCATGATCTGTAGATGATTTCTTTAATAACTAAAGTTAACCATTCAACAAAATACCAATTTGTGTAACTTTTATGAGCAAAAACTCGAAAAAATGGAGTCTAACACCTTAAATGTCACAATTTTACCACTGGAAATACATAGGATTGTGTTATCCTCTCTATTTCTGAAAAGCAAATGATCTGATCCGGCAGACGCGAAGTTTTGCAGTAGGTTAGAGGTGTACTATGCTATGTGAAAGTTTAATGTACTACCTCGTTCCCTGCACAACTTCACGCTAGCTCCCGGACTATAAGTATCATACAATTGTATGAGATGCAAGCAGTTCAAGTTAAACGGATCGCGAATATAATTCACTGGACATTAACATAGAGAAATGGAGTCAAAGTGAACGCTGATGCAAGGTATACATGAAAGTTATAATACTGATGAAAAGCATTTAAGTAGAAGCAAAAAATAATGAAATACATGATGCAGAAAATAATCAATACTGGAATTAGGGAATGAGTAAACAAGAGTATACAAAATCCTTTGTCGACACATGGAAGGTTTCTGTAACCGTATGAGAACAGCCTCAGAAATTCTCAAGTCGACTTTGTTCTTGCATCAGTGCTGAAATGCTTTTCATCAGTATTATAACTTTCATGTATACCTTGCATCAGCTTTGCATCAGCTTTCACTTTGACTCTATTTCTCTATCTATGTTAATGTCCAGTGAATTATATTCGTGATCCGTTTAACTTGAACTGCTTGTATGATACTTACCATTCTGTCGTTTACTCTTTGAAGAGGCAGCGCGATATCAAGAGTGTAATAGAACTTGGAGAATGAGTTTCCGTATTTTGAATGCAATTTGGAGATGGGCGCATCCTAAAATAGTTTTTACATTATGAACTCTAATTACTGTAAGTTTTGATAATCCCTGAGTCTCATCGAAATTCGTGGATGATCTATTTCGAGTAACCAGCAATAGAAGTATCTTGAGTTATACCAGACAATCTCTCGGAGATTATTCAAGATTTTGGGTGTACTTTTTGTTGTGAAGAGTTTATCAGAAGTCAGAAAACTTTTTATCAGATAGCAGTTGTATGCATTCAACATCACATGATAGCAAAACTCTGGATTGAACAATTAACGTTCCCACAGATAGCCCATGAGAACGTGATCGCTCCGTGTTGACTAGAGACCGTTAGCAGAAATCCTTGTGTCGCTTTAATGACAAAAATGTAGACTGAATATAGGAAAATACTGTATTGGATGCTACTGATGCATTTATTAAGTAGTCAGTTTTTACAATTTTATCGTTATACGAGAAAGGAATATGAACAAAAATTGAACCACTTGCTTCGTTCTACTGCCTTCCACATTTTCACCTTCATCATAGAAATTGGGATGCTTATGAGTTATTACGCCCACGGTTTCAAATTTTTCGTCACAAAACTCCAAGTGAGGATATTTTCTACCAATATGCCAAAATTTGTGCAAATTGGGCAAGAACTTTTTGAATTAGGGACGATAGCTTGAAATGCAGCGATGTCTGCAGCTTGATCTGACTTGTTCTGACCTCGTCGTCTGAGCAGAAAGCACTTGAGGTCAACAAAGTCATTTCCCGACAACTCGTGAAGTGACGATGACCAGGCCACATCCTTCACTTACATTTTTAACGATTTCAAATAGCAGTGGATGAGACGAAGAGGGAGAGAGAACAATGCGCACACGAGAAACAATAACGCGTCGAACAGACGAAGTCAGATCAAGCTGCTGATATCACTACACTTCACGCTGTCGTCTATTAATGAATTGTCAATTCACGAACATGAATATGAAGTCATAAAAGCAAGACATGTAAGTAAGCTTAGCATCTTATGCACAACATAGATATGCGAAAATCTCCAACAATTCTTGTGTAAGATCCTCGGCTAATGCCCATTACAATGAAAAAGTCTCAATGCATGAGTTTGATGCGCATCATAAGCAAGAGAGCCTCCGTGTTGATCGAAAACAAGCAGCACAATAGTCTCAACAAATGGCAAAGATAGCTAGATCCATACATAAGTAAGTAAGTAAGTAACGTGTTTATTTCTCAAGTAATGATAATCAGAAGTAACATATGCAAATACACAAAAGATCATGACACAAGTCATATAATTACAGTATGAAGGAAAACATTTCACAATAAATTGCTTTGTAGGCGTGCAGTGTAGTTCACGAAGGATTGTTTGGTCTTTATTGTTCGACAAAGGGGAATAATAGGGTATCCGGAATGCAGAAGCCTGTTGGGAATAATATCACTCAGAATATGACTGTCACTGCTCTCTATCTTTCGGTAGAGGTCAATACTCTGTTGATTTCGACGTATGATCAGTTCATCACTTGCACAACGACACTACCGTATACCATCACGATATATGATTTTATGAGCTCGTATATCGATGCTTTTCAGCCTCTTTGTTAGCGATTTGTTGATGCCAGCAAAATGGGACAAGCATATTCTACAATTGTGCGAATATATGCTGTATAGATCATGTGCAGTTCATCAGTGTTCAAATGTAGCCACAACTTTCTCAAAGCATAAAAACGTCTATTAGCTATCTTCACAATATGGTCAATGTGGGAATCCCAACACAAATCTTTATTGATTACAAAACCAAGAACAGTGACTTTATCGCCACATTCAATTGGAAGAGAAAAAGAAAACTCAACATTGTTATTGGCAAAACAAAAAAGGATCCTTGATTTTGACAAGTTCAGTGTAAGGCGATTTTCCGAACACCAACGCTGAATATTTTCGATCTCACAATTTACTTCATTTTCTACTTTGTCGACAGAATGCACTGGTACAATTACAGTCAAGTCGTCTGCATATTTAACCGATTTGGTAGTCGACAAAAGACAATGGAAATCTCAAAAGAACGCTCCAAAAATGTATGGTGCCAAGACTGCACCCTGGGGAACAACACCAACAGTTACACGGAGCTTCTTGATATTTTGTCGAACAGCTTGATATGCGCAAAACGATTGTATAAATAGTCTTTCAGAAGAAGGACAAACCCCTTAGGGACGCTCATTTTCAAAAATTTCTCAATTATCAATTTGTGGTCCAAGTTGTCGAATGCTCTGTGCATATCGAACGTCATTAGTACAGATCCATGGCAATTTTTGTCATCGTGATTCTGAAGCAATTGATGTGTGATTGCAACTAGAGCTGTTGTAGTGGAGCATTCTCTACGGAAAACCGTGCTGTTCTTCACCGTACATATGTTCAAAATTCAATCTGAGTTCGTTTAAAAGTATGCGTTCAAAAATTTTGGTTGGTAGTAAGGATTGAGAAATGGGACGAAGTTTTGTGACTTTTATTGGCTTTTCTTTTGGCACTGGAGTGATCGAAACCTTCTTCCATTCTTCTGGAATTTTCCTCTGGTTAATGCATGCTTGAAATATATGAGCAAGAGGCGATGATATGAAGACAGATAAAGTCTTATAAATCAATGATGAGATTTCAGGATCCCCGAAAAACTTATTGGGGTTGACTTCCGAAAGTAGCTTCGCAACTTGTAGTTCAGATATCAAAGGGTTCCAATCATCAACAGCAACATCCACTTGGGTACAGGTGGAATCGCGAGTCATGCTCGTGGAGAACTGTTGAGTAATTAGCTCCAAAGTATTATCGATTCCGTTGTTTTTCTCAATGAAGTTGTCAAAACTATTGCTGGAACTTTTTGTATCTTTCACTGTGGCCAATAGATTCCAAAGTCCATTCGGTTTTTCTTTTATCTTTTTAGCCCAGATTTGTTTGCACTTTTGAATTTCAAGTTTGACTTTTTCTTTTAAATAGTTGTATTTGCTCCAATCTCTCAAGCGATAGGCTTTCCATCTCTCGTTAATTAAGAGCTTTGTTATGGGTGTGAGCCATTCTTTATCCGTTGATTTCATAACGACGTAATGTTGAGGTATGCTCCGGTCTATATGCTCAATTATAGTTTGTCGGAAAATAAGCCATTTCTGATTGATATCAACAGCCGAATACAAATCAGTCCAATCTTGATCAGCTATAGTACTGCTTAAGGATATGATATGACTCTCTCGCAGATCATAAACTTTTTTTGTTTTGCATTTTGCATGTTCAGACTCTTTCTTTGGTATAGATACTGATGGATAAGCAGTGAGAAACTTGTGGTCAGCATTGCCAATAGGAGCATCATAATCAACATGATCAGGGGAATAACACAAAGAAAGGTCTCTTGAGATAATAATATGGTCTAAGATGTTTTCAAAGCGCGTACCATATTTCACAATGTCAACGGCATCAATATCAGTACAAAGTTTTTTCACAATTAAAATGATTGAAGTCTCCCACGATCATAAAGTTATGATTGGGCTTCTCACAGATGCAAAAATCAAACATGGTACATATGAATTGATTGATTTCGTCTAATTCAGCAGCTGAGCAAGAGGGTGGTATATATATGCAAAGCAAGTACAATGAAAAATTTGCTAACTCAATCACAGTGTATGACATTTTAGAGTGAGCCGGTTTCCTGCAAGCTGCATCTATGTCAACAATTGCCTGTACAAAATCATTACGTACATAAACAGCAGTTCCCCCACCTTTCTGCTCATTTCGATCATCACGGTAGACAGAAAACCCGTTAATTGAAATGAGGGCATCACAGATGTTTGAATGCAGCCACGTTTCGGTTATACAAATAATGTCTGATCGTTTAAGTTGACTTACAATTTTCAGTTCATCTATTTTTGGTAACAAAGAACGTATATTTGTCAAGGAAATAGTCGGGTAACTTCGAGAAAATGTACTCTGATGACATTTTTGAGAAAAAGGGTAAAAATTCAATGAAAATGTTTCACAGTGTCTAAGCTTGATCTTTTCACAATCTTTCCTTTAAGAATCATAACATCTTCTCCATTTTCATTTCTGAGCTTGACTTCACGCCGCAAGTTTGTATTTTCTTGCTGCTGCAGAAGAGTCCTATCAGGTTGAATAAAAACTCTTTCATATTCTTTAGTATATCTGAGCTGTCGAGAAGATCGTAGAAGCTTTGTTTTTGATTCTTCATTTTTTAATCTAATTTTCATCAATCTATCCTTTCCGTTCATCCTCCGATGCGAGTGATCTCTTTTATTTCGATGTTGTCCATCTTGATATTATTCAATAACTTTTTAACTTCATTTTCATCATGCTGCTTTCTTTCGCTCATATCACCTGTTTTCTTCTCCACAATACCACGAATAATCACATTATCCTTTCGATGAATTCTTTGTTCCACTTCTCTAGTAACTACAAAAGGGAGTTGATCCCGTATGTTAACGACTTCAACCGATAATTCGCGAAGTTCCCGTTCATGTTTTTTATTTGTAGTTTTCAAAGACTCCAACGATGAGTCAAAACTATGAAATCGTGATTCTAGAGAATTGATTCGATCCGATATACTTTTCAAATCAGCTTTCAACGTTTTCATATCATCTCTGATTTCTAATAAAATGGTGATGTCATTGGCCTCACCCGTCACATCATTAGAGTTGGAGCGCAAATTTCTTTTGAAGCTCATTATCACAAACAACTTTCTTCTATAAAAGAAAAAAAAAGACAACGAGTTTTACTTCAAAACCTACAAATAGCAGACAATGAACAGAGAGAGATTTGAACTGCGACCCAAAACTATAGATAGGGTTAAGCCTAACGACTGAACGTCTTTACCAACACGGCCACTGGAACAAGCGATAGGATTGCTATAGATCGATGGAGTTAATCAAAGAATTTCTTCGCGAGTTCGTAAACGTGACCGGCAGAGAGCGTGGAGATCAAGTCACGTAGATAACATACGCATGTAACGAAAAAGTACAAAAATGAAAATAACTCCACAAGGAAGAAACACTGGAGGATTCCAAGAAAATAAATCGATGGAGAAGGACACTGCGATGACAATGATGTAAAATTCCAATACGAATGATGGATTACACTATGAGAAAATGAGGGAAACACACTGATGAACGCACGAGCTCCTGATACGACCAGCACAGACCAGCACAGCTAGTCAATATACAGGGAATTGACTATTGCAGGGAACGATTGAGTTTCTGCAGGGAACGAGGCCAGAAGTGAGACTTTCACATAATGTTGTACACCTCATAGTCCGGCAGCCTGCACGAGCTTCTGCAGGGAACGAGGACGACAATGAGACTGCCGGACTATGAGTTGCACATGATTCTGTGAAAGTCTCATTGTCGGCCTCGTTCCCTGCAGAAACTCGTGCTGGCTGCCGGACTAATATGACACAACACAGTAACTTGACGGGTAATAAATTCACTTATAATCAGCGACTACTAAACAAATTAAAGACAGGCTTATTGAAGATGCAATCAGCGAGAAAAATCAACAAACTGGATAAACAAATTGAAGCAGCGTCTTGAAGCTTTCCATAGAAATTGCTGGTCGCGTAGAATTGTTGGCGATGCTTACTTATTACAGAGTTAGTATTGTCCTTCAATTATTTAAAACAGAAGGATCGCGACGTGAATCCCACGTAGCTGGCATCGCACGAGCCTCATTTTTGTTGGTAGATTACGTTGCTTAAAATTGTGTCATGAAAAAATGATATAAAACTATTACATTGAAATTATCTCAATTTTTAGCAGGCCAAATAAATGAGTAGAAAACAAAGCGAATAATATTTATAAAAATAAGTAATTTAAAATAAGGAGATTAAATCAGGCGAATTCTGGCCAAAATCGCTTTACGGATATGGTTTCCAAAGTGCAAACGTGTAACGTACACAAGAACAAAACTTTGAAGCGATGAGCATCTCCTTGCAAACAATCACAAATCTTTGTAGATATGTATTGGCCAGATATTATTTTATTTGTTGATTGGGAAACGGTCAAGTATTTGAAAACATGCATCTTGACATATTTCGCAGTGAATCCCTCCATCATCAGGGTTGATAATGAATGAAGATTTTATGTATATTTTCAACATTTTTTCAGAAATGTTGAAAATATACATAGCATCTTTATTCACTATCAGTTTGTCGTCATGCTGCATATCGTTGCTTGTCATTCGATTGTCGGTGAATATGAGACATCGCGTTATCTTGCATTAGATATGTTGTATTGTTTAGCTCATACATTTCTTGTAACGGATATTGTCTTCTGTTTTGATTGAAAATTGAAAATATATCTATTCTATATTTTTCTTTAGTCAAGGGCCACTAGGGTGCACAACATACGGCCGGCGGGCCATATCCGGCCCTTGGAAGATTATTTTGTGACCCGCGAGGCGCCTCTAAAATATGTGCAGATTAAGTATTTACAGGAAGTATAAAATCCCAGCTTCGAAGTTCCCAGGTAGTTTTATTGGATAGCTCGACCATGTCTATCGAAGTCTCAGAAACTGCTCTGCTTGGTTATGATCACCTGCATTTCTGCGTACATTGCTTAATTATAGACAAATAAACCGGTTACCTACCCTGTGGGAACGAATCTTGCGAAAAACTGGCGAATGTCAGCTGCAGAATATCATGCTAAAGTTCAGTCATATTTGCGGGATATTCGCTGGCGAAGTTCGCCGGCGACAATTCGCGCTCTATATGTCACCTTTTACTTTTGACTTTCTCTCTTATTTTCTTTAGTAATCCGCCTCTACAGTCGAGGCTCTATTCTCTCCCTCACCTCCTCACTATCCCCCACATATGGCTAATCTATCTAAGAAATAAATGCAGATCATTCTTTGATAATGATAAGAATAAAGAGAATCCGCATATATCAATTTTCATAACATCTCTTGACATTCAATAATTTACAACAATGACAAATATTTGAATAATATCATAGTATTTACTGCGACATTTATGGAAGATAAATACTTTTTTTAGTTTAAGCCTTCGTGAATTAAAAAAGATCCCTTTTTTATCAGATCAGACTGAGTATACAATATATTTTCATGTGAAGGTAATATACGAACATTACTACTTACCACTAATTAGTTGCTACAATATCCACGATTTCTCCGGTTGGCGAAAAATCAGCTCGCATTAGTAAACAAATATCTACCCACTAATTATAGCAACTTTTTCGCCACCTGTCGTTTTTTAATTTTACACATGTTTTTTGGATAAATGATGACCATTTTCACATGCGGAGATAGTTTTTACACGAAAATGAACCTAAAAAAATTATCCACAAAATCGCTACCTCCATTGCCAGATAATCTGTTGATATTAGCAAGATGACCCCCACAGGGTACATCACAGATCATTATAGGCTTACCTAAACCTATTTTTAGTGATAATTGCTGCATCAATTATCAATCATTTTCGATGAAAGTTTATCAAATGTTGCTTTCAGTTGTATGCATACGACTCGGCTCCTCCCATCTTCTTGATGTGTGCTTCAGACGGTTCTTCTCCAGTCTCTACCAGGCAGGATAATCCCTATCCTTCTCCAAAAAATATGAGTACTCTTTCGATTTTAATATGCGCTTTAGAGGAGCCATCACACACGATTAACGTGAGGGTAAGAGGTAATGTTTTCAAACAAACTAATATTTTACTTTTGTCTCTGATGTGACCTTTGGCGCATAGATGTGATCGAGGATAGGAAGGCTTGTCTTCTCTACTGAATCACCGAGTGAAAAGACAATCTTTTTTTCACTATCACGGTTCATTCCCTCAACTATTGCAAGCTTTGCATGCAGCAGTGTCTCTGTACTTTTGTTTGACGGAGAAAGTTGACATCAAGACAGTGACAGCTATGCACGAGAATAATATTTCGGGTCTAGTTATAGGCCGGAGTCCTATCATTTGATAGGACTCCGACTCCGCATCCCTGTATTGCATAACTATATCTGTGAAATTTATGTCTCCTTCGAATTTTGAAAACTTCCGTTCTACAGGAAATTCCTTTAATATAAAATTAGCATGGGACTCTGGGGATCACCACATAATTATATAAGGATTGCGTATAACTGAATATAGGCCCATGTTGTGGATGCACATAAATGAAAACTTGCATTATTCACACTTTTCACTTGTCATTATATTGTCCTAAACTTGACTAGATCATTTGCAATATGACTGAAATTGAAGTTGAGATTTGCGACTGTAAAGTAGGCCTATAAGTACTAGTCTACCTGAAGAATTGCATAAATCTAAAATGAAAAATATAAGTGGTCCGCCAATATTTTGTCCCTCATAAAAACAAATTGTGCACCCCTCCAAAATGCCAGTCATCTAATAGTATAATAATGCTATATTATAATACCATACAATGCTAATAGCATTTGTCAAAAACGGAAAGAAAAATCAGAAGATATTCGTAGAAGTCGAATGTATTAATATATTGAAATCACAAATTTTCGGCCGAACCTACCGTTGAAGCGTCTGCTTCACAAAATCATGTAACGTTATGACTGCGCGACTCCATGACCACTGACACTTCCTCCATCTGCGTCTGAACTACGCATGTGAATTTCACATGATGAAGGCTTCGGCTGAAAATATGTGATTTCAATATCTTATTACATTCGAGTTCTGGGCACATCTCCTGATTTTTCTCCGCTTTTGACATTGTGCACCCCTGGTGCAATGTTCTGTCAGACCAGTGTTGCACCTAAAGGCAGGAGTATGTCGTTTAATAAACGCCCACAAACTGTGATTTTTCATTTATGAACTTTGCCAGAGGATTCAAGCCGTAAAACTTCAAGTTGAATTTCGTCTCTGATGTCCACTATCGAACGTTTTCAATAATAACGTTTGTACACAATAGGCGATGTGTACAAAGAAAACATAGGAGCGACTTTAATGCAAGAAAAATGAATGTGAATGTGGAGCAGGTCAGATTTCTAGCTACAATAGGAGAGGAAGAGAAAGCGAATCAGATTGAAGCTGACTATCGCTTGTCAGCAGTAGATCGTTCTGTTTCACTATTCACTCTCTCACTCAGCGTTTCATTCATGCGTGAACCTCCCTGGATTACTCCGCAGCGATTGTGCCTTAGATGCACGTGCCGTGATAGCTCAGCTGGGAGAGCGTTAGACTGAAGATCTAAAGGTCCCTGGTTCGATCCCGGGTCGCGGCAAACATTTTTTGACTGTTATTTGGACGATTTTGCTCTGGCATGCATCTATTCCTGCTCTATTCAGAATTTTCACGTCATTAAAATGGAATAATCGTCTTTTCAGGGACAGCAGAGTGCCGATCGCGGAATATCGTCAGGATTTTAGGCAATAAATTTATTAAGACGACGTCCTGGTTCTTAACTGGACTTGGGTTCTGTGCCATGTCCTGCGACCAAGTCGGCGCACTGTTCTCATTTGCGTTGATGAAGTATTTTATCCTTATTTGGACGATCAGACTATTTCATCGGTTTATTAGTACAGGATCAACATGACTCAAACCGATCGAAAAACTCCTGTCTATCCTCGAGACTTTCTTTAGCAAAAAGACAAAAGCCGATTTAATGTTCGTAGAAACAAAATGGAAATTATCATAGAAATATTTTGCAACCATCAGCATTATGAGTAGTTTTTATCGATTGCTTTATGAGCTCCATAGATAGCCTATATAGCAGTAACAATCTCATTCTATCCCGCTAACTTGCATCAAACCAGGGACGCGCCGCTTTCACATTGGGAAGATGAAAATCGATCATTTTAAGAGCTCTAGTTTCATATAGTCCGGAAGCTAGCGTGAAGTTGTGCAGGGAACGAGGTAGTGCATAAAACTTTCACATAGCATAGTACACCTCTAACCTACTGCAAAACTTCGCGTCTGCCGGATCAGATCATTTGCTTTTCAGAAATAGAGAGGATAACACAATCCTATGTATTTCCAGTGGTAAAATTGTGACATTTAAGGTGTTGACTCCATTTTTTCGAATTTTTGCTCATAAAAGTTACACAAATTGGTATTTTGTTGAACTGGTTATTATAGAAATCATCTACAGATCATGATCTTTCAAATGAGCTATCATTCAGTGACAGAGGATGAAGTAAAGTGCACAAACAGACACTTTTCGTTAAAGTATATCAACAATTTTCCTGAAATTTCTATGTTAAAATTTGCAGTTACACCAACGAAAAGTGTCTGTTTGTGCACTTTGCTTCATCCTCTGTCACTGAATGATAGCTCATTTGAAAGATCATGATCTGTAGATGATTTCTATAATAACCAGTTCAACAAAATACCAATTTGTGTAACTTTTATGAGCAAAAATTCGAAAAAATGGAGTCAACACCTTAAATGTCACAATTTTACCACTGGAAATACATAGGATTGTGTTATCCTCTCTCTTTCTGAAAAGCAAATGATCTGATCCGGCAGACGCGAAGTTTTGCAGTAGGTTAGAGGTGTACTATGCTATGTGAAAGTTTAATGTACTACCTCGTTCCCTGCACAACTTCACGCTAGCTTCCGGACTATTAGTTGGGTGACAATAATGAGAAGTGCATTATTTTGTTCAAATATAGATTGCGATACCCAATTATTGTGATGATGAAATCAAAAGTTCTTCCGCACATTTCTTAATATATTCGATGGAATACAACTTATATTTTATCTTAATAAATAGTCTACAATGCAGGCCAAACAGGTCTTTCAATAATGGCTGGATACATACTTTGTTTCAGCAGAGAATGAAATGAACATTTCAACACAATTTCGGACGCATGTAGAAAATGTGCGTTCAGAAATAAGCATTGAGTCGATCTCTTTTGAATCACAGTAGATCGATGTGAAGTTTTCGATTTCCGGAGAAATTCCTTGGTAGCTGTATACGCTGTGATTCTATCCAAGCAGAGGCTCGTCAATAGATACGGTTCAAAATATCTGGATGATCGAACAAGCACACAAGCCTACATTCACCTACCTATGATTACAACAATTATAATTGAGGAAAGCTCGAATGCAATTCTCTAGTGGAGGAATGCATTCAACATAGCTCACTGGAATCCATTTGAAAAATGCAATGCCTTGATTATTCAGTCAGATGCTTAGGACGAGCACAAGACATAAAGATGATGGCAATCATCTTCGCCGGAGTTCAACAACGCTTCATCGGGCAAAATTCTACTGCTATCAAGTGCCGGTATATATCATTTTCAGCATTTTGTTTACTGCTTCAATCATTCAACAAACATGTATCAGGGTTCCCACGCTTTTTGAAAAACGAAATTCCCGGGTATCATTTTGTGCGTTGAAGTTGTATAATACGAAATTCGCGCAGCAATATGCCTACGTGCATCAACAGCCTAGTCGACGTGGCTGTTTATTGCAATAAATTTTGGCATTGAGTCATCTATCATCTTCGTAGTGAATAGTGGATTAATCACGGCAATGACGTTTTAACGTACCGGTATTATAGTACATTTCAATTGCTGGTGATAATTTTACCCTATTTGCTCAATATAGCACCAACACGTAGAAGACTAGTATCGAAAAACTGTAGGGGAAGCTGCCATATTAACGGCCCTGCCCTAATAACGGCCTCTCCATTTATTCTACAATTAATAACTATATTCCTCTGCTGATGTCTCCAGATATTTGCTGTGTTGCTATGAAAAAGTAATTAACCAGATATATGGGCGCGGTCACTCATATTTCGTAGATATGACAGTAGCTTATATATATTGCTACACAATCTACTATTTTATTTTTTTCAGAAAGCTCTGTCGTAAAGGTATTCAACAATAGAAGTACATGGCATCGCTACAATTGAATACTCAATCTATCTTGCTAAAAGCTGAGAAACTCAATTTAGTGTGGTTGACAAACTAATTTTGCTTAGAAACGATCAAGTGAATTTGAATAAGCTGCCTCAATAACGGCCACCCCGGCCGGTATTAGAGAATGTACGTCCTGATCAGCCACTAGACGTGACTCATACCAAATTTATGATAAAAATAAATCGAACGTCTGCTGCGCGTGTCTGCATATCTATGTGCAAGGTAAAACCGGGAACATCTTACAACTGCGTCCAACAATAAGTTATCTGACGCTTTGATTGGCTGAGCGCCAGATAGATGAAACTGCTCTGTCAGACAACTGTTTCTTTTTCAATACGTTACAGTGTGGTGTCAACAATGAAGAAACGAGGTCTCTGGTCTTCTGCGGACATGTCTGCTGCCATTATGCCTGTTCAGAATGGCGAAGCTATCAGGAGGACAGCCAAGAGATTCAATATTCCGCGTGGAACACTCCAACAGCGTTTAAAAACAGGTAGAACAGACAAAAGCCTCGGTCGGTCTACGACTCTGGACAAACAGCGGGAGGCTGAGTTGTTAACCTACATCAAGCAAATGGAGGGTCTGTTTTACGGACTAACTGTGAATGAACTGCGACGGGCTGCGTATGACTTAGCCAAGGCCCATGGAATTTCATCAACTGCGTGGGAGGCGACGAAGATGGCCAGTCTTAAATGGCATCCAAGAATTAGTATGCGCAAACCAGAAGCAACGGCGATGTCTCGCGTCACCGGCATGAACCGTGCATCGGTAGGGAAGTTCTACCAAAATTTGAGCGAGGTTCTCCATGATACTGGTGTGGGACCAGACCGCATATTCAATGCCGACGAGACCGGTGTCACCCCCGTGCACAAACCTGGGAAGATTTTGAGCGAAGACAAGTCGGCAAAGTAACAAGCGGTGAGCGCGGTCAGACCGTCACAGTGCTTCTGAGTATGTCTGCGGATGGGAAGTACCCTCCACCGATGTTGATATTCAAACGAAAGAGGCGCGACGCTGCCCTTGAGCGAGGAGCACCTCCTGGGAGTCTGGTTGAAATTAGTGACTCAGGCTGGATCAATACAGAACTGTTTGTCACTTGGCTTCGCTCTATCGCCGATCAGGTCAGCGAATTCTTCAGACTGATGTGGCTGGACTAGTTACAACGGCGTTTAATCGCGCCTCTACGATTGCAACCGCAGTGAATGGCTTTCGTGCAGCAGGAATATACCCACTTGATCCAAGTGCTATGCCAGACACTGAATTCACAGCGGCTGATGCACTTTCACCGAACACGCCTTTGAATAACCAACTATCACTCGGTCCAGTGTCGCCTCATCTGCCTCTTCCACGTCCTCCTTTCTCGTCCAAGCCGAAGAAAAGGAAGGCACAAGAATCGATGATTGTGACAGCTAGTCCTGTTAAATTGATACTTCTTTCGAGACAGGAAGACAAGATACAAAAGGAACTTCGTTCCGTGAAAGCAGGTCAGAGTGGGGACGCGATCGAGGAAAGTGTTGAAGCGAGTAGAGCGTCACCTATTTTAGCTGACTTAGAAGATGCACGTCAGAGTCGGGTCGCGAGTGGGGAGAATGTCGGAACGAGTGGAATTCAGCCCATCCCGTTCGATTCAGAGGACCAAGATGAACTCTTGATGACTTGCCAAACTCAGCAGCTGCAGCCCGTTATCGGAGACTGTGATAGTGGAGGCAGAGTCCATGCGAGGAATGAAGAAAATGTTCGCTGCTAAGGTCACATCGGTGTGTGATGACGGCATCACTGTGGCATTTTTGAAGAGAAACATCGTGGGACTAGATTCCTACATCAATGGATATGATACTGGTTTTGTGAAGACAAGTGAAATTATCACAATCCTTCCACGACCACATCCCTCAGGAGGTACACGCAGAACTGCAGAACTTCTCACCTTTCCAACAGATATGAATGTGTTTGGTATATGATCTTTAAACATGTACATTGTCAACTTTTCTACCTGTTAGTCTATGCTGTTTGCAAGTTATGTGTTTGATTTTATTTTGATTAAGAAATATGATTTTTGTAGCCGAAAAATGGTTTTGAGTTGCAACTAATTCAGGGGCGGCCTATCTACAGGCTAGGGAGGAATTATGATTTATTAAAGAACTTTGATGTTATCTAGAGACCTACTCTGGTCTGTTTAGTGAATTTTAACGACATAGAGACATTCCTAGACATGATTTTCAACTTAAACTAACAATCTAGTATTAGCCCTAATACCGGCCCCCCGGCCGTTATTAAGGAGTAATGGCCGTTAATAGGGCGCATAAAAAAGTTGAATTTTTTGTTTCTACACAAAAACTATATGAAACTAAAACTCTATATTTGCTGTCTAATGAAGTTGATTCAGCCTTGGTAAACACATAATTAGTTATTATCTTTGTGCTGTAGGAACTCAACGCTGTAGGAACGATTTTGTTAAGGGGGCCGGTATTCGGGCAGCTTCCCCTATATTCGTAAAAAACAAAACAAGTTTCAAAATCTCAACTCTTTCTAGAAAATCGCATCATGAATCTCTGGAAATTACTGACTTTTAATCGCATCTAAAACAATGATTATTATTATAAAAACAGATCTTTAAGACGGTTTTCACACCAGCGTAGCATATAGGCTAGGCCTACAGCATACAGCTTGTGACAATGACAGCATCAAAAACAATAGCAGACGCGGCATCGGAACACAGAGCTGATTAATGAATAGACTGCATGATTTAGATCGCATTAAGCATGTTGCTTGCCAGAATGCCAACAATGATCATGCTCGATAAAAAGAAAAATCATGTAGCAAATTTGAAGCAGCAACTATATAAGTTGGTCAGCTGAATAGCTGTCTGAATAGATATGTTATACGGCAAATACTGGCAGTCACATGCTACATACCACGTCCATGGTGTGAAAGCCGCCTAACGCAACTCATCTACAATGCAAAAATGAAGACTGTTTCTTAGTTTTAGAATAGAATAACAACTTATACCGGTACTTGATACATATAAAAAACAATTGCAAACTATAGCGGAAGAGCATTGGTCTAAACTATCAAAAATAACTATTACCGGAGACTTAATATTGGATCTCTAGGCAGCATGATCCAAAGATGTCTGGAAGGAAGCGTGTATACATGAAATGAAGAAAAAACTTATACTTTTTAAATTTCCCCGGATATCGTTGATATTTTTCGTTTTCCCGACCGGGAATTTTGTTTTCGTTTTTCCTGGGTGCGTGGGAACCATGATGTATTATAAATCAGAGTGGGGAAGTACACACTGCATATGGCTCACTTTTGGGTGCATAATTGCAAGTGCGCAGAACAGAAGAATAACTTGATTTCTTTTAAGCTTTGCTTGCATCTTTCATCAATTTTTGAGATTATGCAGTAGGGGCTAAACTTTCATCGTCCATTAACATTTTCCAGAAAATTGTGATGTGATAATTTAGATTTATTTGTCATATCAGACAATGAAGACTGGAGTGTTTTCTTCAAAATTTTAGGGCCCCGAAATCCTGATTCTATTATACTTATGCATTACAGTCAATTAATATGAATGAATCCATCATTCAGATTACATGCTGCGGTGACAGAGGAGAATAATGATTATCATCTTTGATATCTGAATATTTATCATTATTATATTTAATTTACGACAAGTAGTTATAAGTTAATATTTATCATAGCATCTATCGTACATGCACTGCATAGACCTGTTCCACAGCTCTACTACTTGATGTCGCTCAACTAATTAAACGTTATGCAACTTCAGATGGATGTAGGATATTTTCTTCCTAAGCTTCACATACTCTTTGAAGCAGATGCGTTAGAATGAAACACAAACGACAAGTATGTATATTCTGTCCAAACCGAAGTTGCCTGTCGTTTCATCAGCCGTTATTTGTTAGATTCTAACAATTTCCTGGATAAGAGATAATTTTTCCATGTGTTCTTTGAGATAGAATATTTGATATATTCATCATCTAGGCTGTTCACTTGCACTACTTGTACCTTAGAGATATAGCCCATGGCGTCGCATGTCTGTTAAAGCAACACTGTTGAGTCAGCATGTTCCGAAGGGCTTGAAGTTGAGAGAAATGAACATTTCGAAGAACTTCCAGTCCTGCCGCTCCTTATTCGGTACTGAATGTCACCTTCAACAGTGCACCATGATTATCAAGTGCTTGACTCGGCTGAGCTATCCGTATTCTATATTGTTTCCAACCAAAGCGAATACTGTTGACCAATCAATTTTATATTAAATGTAAAAACAGAGAGAACGATATCAAAACTCAAATTTCAATCGATAAAATGACATAGCCCAGTTTCGAGCAGACATCGATTTTGTTCGAATTTCCACAGACAATGAGATAGTCTGAAAAGTCATGAAGAGTTGAAGGTTGATCGTCTAATTCTTCTTCGCCATCATCTTCCTGCGGAGATTTCGTGGCTCCCGATGTTCTTTGGGAGGTTGGCAGAGACACATCGATGACTTGCATGCAGTGGTTGGACGATGACTTCACTACTGCGAAGGTCTGTCCATCAAGATGCCAATGTCGAATCGCTCCGTCGCTTCCAACACTCAATAATCGATCTTCATACAGGCGAGCATTCTGAGCGAATGTCTGACGATGATATGGAAAGATTGCTGTCGGACGAAGAGCTGAAAGGTGCCAATTGGAGAGTTGAGGGCCTCCTCCACAAATCAGCCAATCTTCAGTCTGATTGTCTCCAAAGACGGTCTGCAGAGAGAGAGAAGCGGCATTTCAAAGAATTCCGAAAATATGTGGATTTATTGCACAGCATCGAGTTGCGAAAACAGAAAACTAGATCATGCTTAAGATGAACAAAAGCTTCGCTGCACTTATTCAAAGCAGAGCTGCTTCTACCGAAATAGTATCTGAACAAGACTAAGAAATGAGACAATCTGTCTGAGTGGGGCTGCAACTCGCTAGCGAGTGCTTCACCCATAAGATTTTTGACACGTTTCTTTTCCTCCGATCGTGTATTGTAGATATAGCTTAATTTGCTTTAAATTAACCAATCACTTTATTTGCCCATTATAGCAGATAATTACCTGCGCAGGAGATAATATTCACTCCAATGCACTGGAAGGAACGCAATCTATGATAATTGTGACTGATATTTACATACTAGGTCAGGCTAGGTTTCTGTTCAATTACTCTCCATATTGACGTGTGCATAGACATCAAATAAGAATCATTCCTTGATTATCATAGCACGTCGACAAACATATTACCTACAATCTATGCCAATTGTGACTGATATTTACATACTAGGTCAGGCTAGGTTTCTGTTCAATTACTCTCCATATTGACGTGTGCATAGACATCAAATAAGAATCAGCATATTGACGTTCCTTGATTATCATAGCACGTCGACAAACATATTACCTACAACCTACTATTTTTAATAGTTTGGAAACACCAAGTAGAGCAGATGAAATCTACTTAGTGTTTACCATGTTTAAATTGTATATAAAACATATCAAAAAAGATTCTCTTGTGCTTCATTTTTTTGTAGGACCTATCGCGAAAAGCGGTCAAATAAAATGAATTTGACCTATATATACAAGGTGTTTCAAAAGTAGGCTAACAGTTGATTTTGCCCTAGGAAATCTATGTTGACCGTTCTATTGGCGATTTACACCTGAATCAGTCGATGGATATCCATGATCAGTCCAACATGAGCCATAGACTTCGAAGTAATTGCTACTATCATTTAGAAGTCTATGCAGTAGCATTCCATTGGCAAAGGAATTTTGAAATCTATCATGGACAAGATATAGCACCAATCTGACATTACGTACATGGATATGTTCAATTAATTTGATTTGAATCAAACACTGTTAGTTTGACTTGAAGTGAATTAAACAAGCTTGAAGCTTTTTTGAATTTGCTGCTTCTGTCATGTCAGGTCATCTAAAAGATGATCAGAGAAAATGGATTTTGAAATCCTTTTGGAAAAACAAGAATGCTGAAAAGGTGCGAATGGAATGGAGAGATGCCTTTCACAGCAATCCTCCATCAAGATTTGCTATTTATCGCATTCGAGATAAATTTGAAAAGACCGGTTCGGTAGAGAATGCACCGAAGTCAGGACGCCCTCGATCAGTTTCAATAACATCAAACGAGGAGCTAGTGGCCCAAACATTTGTTCAAAGTCCGAAAAAGTCAACAAGAAGAGCCTCATTGGAGTTGGACATTTCTCTAAGCTCTACTTGGAGACTGATGAGGAAAGTTGAGTTGAAACCATACCGACTCAGACTGGTGCAGCACCTTCTACCGGATGATGCTGAACGACGCTTGCAGTTTGCTGTGCTCATGTTGTCGGAAATTCGGGAGAACCCAGATTTGCTTGACAAGATAGTTTGGTCTGACGAAGCCAGTTTCAAACTATCAGGTCACGTAAATAGACAACTGTGTCTACTGGTTCCCTGAAAATCCGCACATGGTATCAACAAATGAGCTGAACCAGCCTGGCTTAACCGTCTGGGCCGGTATGTCAAGCAACGGTGTGATTGGGCCAGTATTTTTTGAAAGAACTGTGACGGCTGAGGTGTACCTTCAAATGCTCCAATCCTTTGCGATTCCTGAGATGCAGTCATTGAACAACTTCAATGAGCTGTACTTTCAGCAGGATGGTGCACCAGCGCATTTTGCAGTGAGTGTCAGAAGCTATCTGAATGACACTTTTCCAGGAAAGTGGATCGGGAGATGTGGTAGCATCCTTTGGCCTCCTCGCTCTCCCGATCTAACTCCGATGGACTTTTTCTTTTGGGGCGTTGTAAAGGAGAAAGTGTACGGACGAAAACCTCACACACTTTCTCAACTCCGCTCCTACATCACAGATGCCTGTCAAGAGATCAGTGATGACAGGAACTTATGCAGAACTGTGTGCCACAGTGTGGCCGAAAGACTACAAGAATGTGCCGATGTCCATGGTGGACATTTTGAGCATTTGCGTTCGTGAATTTTTGCAACTTTAAGTTGATTAATTTTTTGATATGTTGAATAGGCCTTGGTTATTCATTTGTTCATTTTTTTGTTAGGAAACCAAGCAAACAAAATGGTAGTTGTTTTAATGTTAATACCTTTATTAATTTCAGCCTCCTCTAGGCCATCGTCAGAAGCTTCTGACGATGCTCTAAGAGGAGGCTGGAATTAACAAAGGTGAAGGACATTTGGATGTCAGCTGTTCTTCCTTCTTCGCCTCCCTGTCTTGTGTTGACGACAGCGTCTTCGTGCACCAGGCTGAGGGGCGCGGAGGACATTCGAATGTCAGCTGTTCTTCCTTCTCCGCAGTAACACTGAAACAACTACTATCTTGTTTACATGGTTTCCTAATAATTTTTTTTGATAGATGTTGGATAGTTATTCGACTTCTCATGATCGGTATAGATTCAAATTGGGTTGTAGTGAAATATGTAGGCATGAAAACACTGGAGATCATGAGATATTTTAATATGATTTACGCGATGTCAAAGAGTATTGAATTTTTGCCCCTTACGAATACAAGGCATATTAGCTATCTGTGGCATCGTGAAAAAGATTATTATGACATAGCTTATTAATCTATAGCATTAAGACATAGCTTTTCAAGGCCAATTTCTACTGTTAGCCTACTTTTGAAACACCTTGTATATCACAGTTAGCACAATTGAAAACGCACCACCTGTCAAATCTAGCTAATTCGAAGTAAATCGCTTCGATTGAATATGGAATGAAGGACGCACGCTAATTGACATAGATATCTGCACGACGGCGGTCTGGTGGTGGGATTGCGTAATTGTTCAGACTGAATTACTGAAGCAAGCATTATTATTACCGAATTACTTAGCAAGCATGTGTTCAAATTGAACTTCGATCATGAAGTATAAAATTAACGACTTATTATGGGAAATGAGTTTTGTGAAAAATCTTAAGATGGTAAAATGTCTGATGCCAAAAGATGGCGTGCTATTGGCATGCTTGACGCTGGAATGTCCCTTCGGGCAGTCGGACGACATTTCGGTGGTTCGCATACGACGATTGCCCGACTTCTCAAGAAAGCGAGAGCAAATGGTACCGTGGCACATGCTGGCGTTGGTGCAGTTCGTCACACAACTGCCAGAGCTGACCGGCGATTGCTCAGAATGGTGCGAGGCAATCCCACACTCCCCGCAACTCTGCTACGACTGATGTGGGGCGAAAGAAGTCGCAGAGGCAACATCCTGAGGTCGGGCACCATAAGAAATCGGCTTCGAGAGCAAGGACTTCGCTCAAGGAAGATCCGCAAATGACCCACATTAACACCTGCGCATGTGGCACGAAGAGAGCGGTGGGCGATGCAACGAGTTCACTGGAGACTACCACAATGGAGACGTATCATCTTCACTGACGAAAGTCGGTTTCGTCTGTTCCGCAATGATGGCCGCATTCGTGTTTGGCGTGTGCCACGCCAAGAGATGCTGCAGCAACACGTCCAGCCTACTCATCAGCAACAGGGGCCATCCGTTCACGTGTGGGCAGGCATCACCCTGACGGGCAAGACCGAGCTGGTAGTGCTCAACACGAACGTGACTGGTGAGCGTTATGCTGAACTGCTGCAAACGCATCTTCTGCCATTTGCGACTCGAACATTCGGAGACGTGGCCAACTGGATCCTGCAAGATGATAACGCACCTTCGCATCGTGCATACAATGTGACGCAGCTGAAGGAAAACTTAGGGATACGGACTCTTCGCTGGCCATCAAGGTCGCCGGACATGAACCCGATCGAGCACGTGTGGGATTATCTGAAGCGCCAAGTTCAGCAGCGGGACGCGACTAAGCAAACACTGCGTGAATTACAAGAGACAGTGGTTGCAGTTTGGCAACAAATTCCTCAAAATTTTCTGAGACGGCTCGTCCTCAGAATGCCGCGACGAATCAGTGCCTTATTGACTGCTCGCGGAGGTTATACCCGCTATTAACTTGTACAAGTATAGATGCTATGTTTAATAATTAATTTTCTTAATCACTAAAAGTTTGTCCTATTCATTTACATGTTATGTTTAATAATTTCTTTTCTTAATCACTAAAAGTTTGTCCTATTCATTTACATTAGCTGTCAATCATGTCATTAGACCCCTGACCGCCGTCGGGCCGTAGCACAGATATCTATGTCGGTTAGAATGCGTCCTCCATTCTTTATCAATCGTGTATAGCGATCAATTTGACGGATTTGACAGGTTGTGCGTTTTCAATTGTGCTAAGTGTATATATATTGCAGCAAAGTGTACCCAGTCTCTTCATTGATAGTGAAAGATAAAAAACACTGGTTCCGGACTAGTTTCGATTCATCTATTGAATCATCCTCAGCGTTAAGAATTTTCCCCTTGTGGCGTTAAATCGAACATTACTTATCAATACAGTTGTGACCGTTGTTCCATGCGGTACGTCGGGGCCACTAAGAGACATTTCAATACTCGTATCAGTGAGCATTTGCGTGGATATCCCACCGCTACAGAGATATCTATGCACGATCATAGCCCTAAGGTTGAGAATTTCACTATTGTTGGTCGTTTCAGACAGCCACTAATTCTTGAATCCATCATGATAAGGGAAACAATAATCTATTATCAAATGAACGGAATGGATCACATGTTCTTCTTCTGAACTTTTAACATCATGATCGACGACGTAGAGTGGAACCATACTTGATGACCTTGACTCGTGAACAGATGTAAATTTGTATATAATGTGAATTTTATGCAATTTTATAACTTTGTGACCGCTGAGGATGATTCAATAGATGAATCGAAACTAGTCCGGAACCAGTGTTATGAGTATATCAAAGGACAAGAGTCGTAATATAAATTCGAAAAACATCGAGATTTCTGATTTCTGCAGTTAACAGGGCTGCCCACCACTGTCGGCTATAAACGGGACGCCCATACAGAAAATCGGGACAGAAAACTCGTACTTTATTTTTGCATTTTATGCGAAACTATAGCATTTTGATGTGTGTTTTGTTTTTCATTTCTTTCATTGGACTTAGCCTGGCGGTAATTCTCATATTTCGTAGACTTAAACGCGTATCAGTTATAAACTACCGAAATTCTCTGACAGAAGAAAAGTATATACATCTTAATAACGACTATTTCGCAAAAAACAAAAAATGCAAAAAACGTAAGAAGCACATTACAATTAGATTCATCTGGAATTTAAGATTTAATACACTATAAATATAAAATTCACATAACTCGATCGTCAGCTATCATACGACAGATCTAATTATCAAAAAATCTAATTAGCCGAGATACCGCATCCGAAAGAAAATCTCAATTTTTATTTCGCATTCAACAGAAAACGAGTATTGAGATAAACTTATTACCGAGCAATTCAAGTTCTAACTTGATAACGTATGAAGCATTTTTGAAAAGCAATTTTCAAAACCTAAGTGGTTCATAGTAATGTAATGTTGCACTGCTGCAAGTGATTAGGATTTCCCATGCTCAGCGGTTGCTATTTTGCATCGGCGCAATTGGCAAAATAACATGAGAAAATATGCATTTAAATTCAACAATCGCAAATTTTGTCTTATGGTGTCGAGTTGGACGATTTCTTGAGTTTATACAAAAAGATCGTTTTTTATGTTGTTGCAGTCATTTTTCCCAAAAAGAAATCGAATTATAGCAAAGCCAACAATATTTCAAATAACAACAATGAGATTAAATACACGATAGATCAGATTGCCATACAAAAGATGTGCGGCTGGTAGGATTCGAACCTACGACCAAGGTTAACTAGACCTGTGCTCTAACCAACTGAGCTACGAGCCTCTTGTGCGACTGTGTCAGTTGGCAGGATCAAACCCTCACCACCACACATCAGTTGTCAAGGCAATAATAATCAATGAATAAATAACACGTCACAATTTTGTCACCGCCGACATTACGGCAAGTAGCGGGGATCGATTGTCCACCAAAGCATCTTAAACCATGTCGTGGAAGACAGGAGGTCTATGCACATGACTACAGTGAACACAAGAAATGCTGACCACAGCACCTAACTTCGACTACAAAAACAGCATCCAAATTTTAAAATCCAAAACATCGGGGCAGCTAAATTTTGAGGGCAAAAAATCGTGACAGTCGGCAGCCCTGAGTTAACCTCTTTATCGGTGGCTGAGAGAGTGATTTGCTTTACTTTTTTGTAGTACATCTTCTTGAAACAATTATTACATGTAAGATTTTAAATCCTTTTTGAAGCATTGTAACAGCAGTATTCAGCAATTCCAAGTTTTCAGTTTTCAACATGTTCCCCTTTCGTAATGCATTTCAATTTTATGTAAATAATTCTTTGATAATTCGATTGTGTTGATCACCCAAATACAAACAAATGAGTCATGGACTGATATGACTAAGTTACGAAATCCATTTTAGTGGTCAACGATTCGTGCCTCTCCGCACAGCTTACTAGGCCTTGAATTCAGGCAGCCCCCGTAACATGAATTTCATTATAGAAAAATGTCCACTAACTTGAAAAATATCTACAAAATTCCTCAGCAGTCGTAGACGCTGCGCTTTGCCCTTCAACGACTCGTCAGCAGAGGTCTGCGTTCATGAGACGACCACGATCATATACTCATTGACATAATTAATGAAACAAACTCATTATTGGCTTGAATTGAAGTTTGTTTCATTTTTTCTCAGGTATGATGCAATATCTCGCTTTCTATGTATTACCATTCAACACATTAGAGAATGGTGGTCAAATTTCAAATTTTGATATCGATACAACTGTCACAATTGCTTTTACAAATTGAACATAAACGTGAACTGAAATCCAGCTTTTGTAAAATAAAATGGCACACGATCAGTTTACCAGAGGTATGGCTATTGGAATGATTCGTTGTGGTAGAAGTTGTGCGAGTGTTGCCGAAGAGCTGCAACTATCGAGAGTCGTTGTTTGGAGGTGGTGGTGTCGATGGAAAGCAGAAGGAGATGTTAAAAGGAAGAAGGGATCTGGTCGACCAAGAAAGTCTGCAGGAAGGACAGACGCACGTCTAGTTTTAGCTGCAAAGAGGAATAGATTTGTGTCAGTCCCAAAACTAGTCGTACACTGGAAGAGTGCCTCAAATATAGACTGTATCGTTCGAACGGCTTACCGAAGATTTAGAGAAGATTGAGTTTTGAGCACCGCAGAAGACGACTTGCCTGGTGTGATGCCCATCGCTCATGGAATGACCATCACTGGCAGAAAGTCTTGTGGACCGATGAATCGAGATTCACTCTGGATTTCAATGACGGTCGTGTCAGAGTGCATCGTCTTCCAGGTGAACGCTTTGCCCCATGCTGTATTGAAGAACACGACAGATATGGTGGTGGAAGTGTTATGCTGTGGGGTGGCATTTGGCATGGCGGACGAACGACAGCAGTTATCATCAAAGGCACGTTGACTGGAGAGAGGTATTTCAATGAAATTGTGCTTCCTGTTGTTGCCCCAGTGGTCAGGGTGGAGGATCTCGTCTTCCAAGACGACAACGCATCGCTCCTCGGCTGTCATTGACACTGTTAGGAGATCGAACATTCAAACCCTTGACTGGCCTGCACGCTCACCTGACTTGTCACCCATTGAACAAGTGTGGGACGAGCTTGGGCGGCGAGTGAGAGACCGCTATTCACTTTCTGAAGATTCTCTCTGAAAGACTGACAGAGGCTTCTCCTTGAAACATCCTTCATTCAGAAACTTTGTGAATCCATGCCATCTCAGATTACTGAATGTATTGGAGCTAGAGGGGGGGCACACGCGCTATTAAAGTTGAATCTGCTACATGCGTTGTTTTTCTGTGCTAGCGACTTGGTGGTGATTGTGACTGCTAGCGACTGGTGGAGATCAAAAGCTTCATTTTAGATCGATTACAGATCAGCAGCCTTTTAACAGTAATCACTGAAACTTAAATCCTGCTCTAATTACTTTGTGATTTATTTAATCCTTTGAACCGCCTCCAATGAAGATTTGCACGTTTTAAATGATTTTTTCGGAAAATAAATTTCGTGTGGCTTTCGTGTTAGACGTGAATAGTTGGATTTCGTGTCGTGCTCGTGTTTTGACTGAAAAACTTCGTTGAAGGAAATTTTCCGACGACTGCAGACCTGTACTCGTCAGCATAACTCCGAGTACAGCGTCTATGGCTTCCAAGGAATTTTGTACTTAAGCAGGACCAAATGTATGTTTGTCTCCCGTTTTCATCAGTCTCTAACTCCTGTTCCTATCACGATTAATAACAATTTAATTGAAAGTGTCCTGAATATTTTGGGTATTCATTTTTCTGCTGATCTATCGTGGCATAGTTGTCGTAGTTTGTCAATTGTTCGTCGCTTACACTATAGTTCCTGTAAACCATCTGTTATTGGTCTTGTTGTCAACTTATTTACTGTTGGCCGATCATCCATGACTTACGTGCGTCTCATTTTCAAAAACTTGAAAAGCTTGACCTTGTAGCCGTTGTTGGGCAGGTGTTCATGATTTGCCGCCCCCACATAGCATGTTGCAAGGGTCAGTTATACAACTGATCAGGAAAATCGCGATTAGCCAGCATTCCCAGCCCCTTTCTCAATTTTTTTATTATGAGAGACACTGTAATAAGCAAGTTAGTGAAATTTCGACGGGCATTCATTTTAAACACACTACTGACAAATCGCATGCAATAATTAATAAATGCTGCTTTTTGCAAACACAATGTAAACAGAATAATTATATGAATGTTGAGTTGCATCCTCAGTTGAAAATGGGAACAGACCTGAATAGCTTTCATTCCATCCAATATCAGGAATCATCAGCAGGCCTACTTTACATAGGAAGTCCGCGCAAATTTGAATGAAAATTTCCAGGTGTTTTCCAGGGTAAAATTCATTTGATTTCCAGAGAAATTTACCAAAAATCAGGGTCAAATTTGAACGAAAATTTAAGATATATAAAGAAAATAGAAAAATACAAGTCTTAACAATGAAATGTAACAATTAACGGACTATCTGTAAAGTCCATTCTATAATAAAATGCAACACGGTGAACGTCAGAGCGTTGTCATTCAGATAAGATCATTTGAACTGTAGCATTGCAGCGTGAATCCGTGGCAGGTGGAAGACCAAGAGCCAGAAAGAGTAACATAATGGTTGATGTGCTGCATATGCATGAGAGTAATCACAATCAGTTTAAGAGAATGACACAGAGAAGAATTGACCGAGGAAAGCTCATTGGCACACGACGTGTCGGGAATAATATATCTACATATAGAAAAAATACTTGAGTGCTTGGAAATATGTGATATTAGCCTCGGATCATTCGGAACAAGTCTGGTGCCTAAATGTTATATATGTTTATATAAAAGTTTATATGTTTAGCACCATTTTGCGTCAGTAGATTCTGCCACACGGCAATCAAGTGTGTAATAGCATTAGTCCTAGATTACGGCTCCTAGTTCACCATTCCACACGACGTTAATGAGGGAATTTACGGCTCATGGTTCTCCATTCCACACGTTAATAAAGGGGTTTACGGCTCCTAGTTCACCATACCACACAATGTCAATGAGGGAATTTACAACTTCTAGTTCACCATACTGTACAACGACTAGGAGTTCGACAACAATTCATAGTTAACCATACCATGCAGTTAAATCTCAGTCATGTTGCATCAAAATTGTATGTGAATGAAGGCTATAATCGTAACAAATATGTAGAGATATGAAGAATAAAATCTGGAAAAATAGAAAATACTTCAACCATAAAGTATGAATTCAACATCTTGCAATTAGTGCTTTAAGTAGTCTCAAAATTTCCAGGAGTTATCCAGGATTTCCAGGATTTTCAGGGAGCGCGGACACCCTGTTTACATTTCCCAACATCGACACAACTCCCTATTTAAGGTTGCAGCCATGCCCGGGTAAACTTGATGATCTGATATTCGATGAAATAGCGGCTATTCAGGTCTTCCCATTTTTCAACTGAGGATGCAACTCAATATTTAATTATTCTATTTACATTGAGAGACTATGTCACTTCCTAAAAGAAAAGGGACATTTCTAGAAACTCATTTGCCAAATTTTCTTCATTCTCTTGATGTGGGTGAAGACACGTGCATGTCAAATTTGCAGATGACGTTATCTTCTTGCAACCGTATCGCTCAGGTTCTCTGATCAATGAACTGCTAGCTTCGGAGATTGAACACATACCGAGCATGGTCTAAGATTTAATCACGATAAAACAAAAACAACTGTTATCTCAAAGAAGACAAGAACTCATGATGACATTGCTGTCGTTAAAACGTTTCCGGAGTTGATGATTCTCAGGGTTACTTTCTCAGAGTCGCTGAAATGGGATAGTCATGTCAACAATATCTGTAGAAAGGCCAGCAGTCGTCTCTGTGTGATACGTCGACTGCGAGAGATTCTTCGCAAAGATGACATTATTCATATCTACCATCTATATGTACAGAGCGAGTGTATTGGAATATAAGTCTCCTCTTTTCGTCGGTCTTAACCAAACAGACAGCGAAAGATTGGAAAGAGTCAGGAGAGGATTGTTCCTGTGATAACTTTGCACCTTTATGCATTCGTCGCGACCACCGTGCTGTTAAAACTTTCCTCAACATGAAGAATCCACTTTCTCTTCCCTTCGACGCTACAACGTTCTGGTCACCTTGCTATACCACCTTCACATACTCATCGGCGCTCAGCTTCTGTGCGTCATTATTGAACAGATTGTACACCACGTAATCTCCTCTTCAGTACGTTCATGTCAGAACTTGTCTTTTACTTTACTGCCTTGCCTCTCTTGATTTGTATCATCAACAATCATTATTTGCAAATAAACGCTTATTTCTATTATTATGTCTGATGCTACAACCTGTTACATACCGCTTCGCTTTCGTATTGACAATGTCATTTAAATTGTTCAAGTCTGAGGACATCTTCCTATTCTATTCCCAGTGAACTGATACTGCAATCTTAATGACTGACCGTTATCCATTTTCCAACATTGGGACGCGCAATATCGTCGGTGCGACTCGGCTCTATTATTGCTCCTGCATCCTGTTGTCGTGTGTCCCAAAGTCGAACAGTTCCATCTTCAGAGCCTGAAGCTACATGATAACGATGTCGAAGTCCCCCAGGACATGTCAATGAGTGAATGAAGTCACTATGACCTTGAAATCGTCTGACATGTGATCCACTACGTGCAAGATCGAAGAGATGGACATTGTTGTCACCACACCCAGCAAATAACTGGAAGGGAAAGATTCATGTGTAATGATGATAGGATTAAAAAATTGTCAAAATATTTTTCCCGTCATTATTTTTGTTTTGGTGAAAAAAATACTTAAAAATCATTGAACTGTTCTTTGTTTTGTAAAATGTAAAATAATCTTTGACGCGCTATTTTTATTCTGATTTCGCCGATCTGGCCTTAATTATCAATCATTAACATATGATCAGATTTGAAATTTACATACGCACAGCAGATCACATATTATGTATCGGAGAGCTACGTAATTATAAAGATATAAAATCATAAAATGTCATTTCACTATTTGATGGCACAATTAAGACATCGATCAATTTCTTTGCATGGATAAACTGGGCAAATGTGGCTGGTTCCATTCAGTCTCAGTGTTTATTAATTTTCTGTTCTCTCTGATCCCTACACCTTCCACAATTTGTCTTTTCATCGCATTATTATGGTGCACTCCTCACATAAGTAAGTAATGGCTGTAAACGGGAGGTTTTTCATTATGTACAATAAAATCCGGTTATCACTCCCTTTAGTTTTTGCCGATAAGTAAAATTGAATAAATTGAAATAAAAAAAACGAAATTTTCATAACGTTTGTTTTCGGGTCCCGACCCTTTCAACGAGAGTTTTGGCATAACTGCCAGTTACAAGTGGTTTTATATACTTCAGACATAAGACTTCAGTGACCATTTATTTACCATTCAGACAGCTCATCACAGCGATTCATCACCTCAACTCTACGCTTTATCTTCTACGCTTTTGACAACGCAATATCAAACGGTCTCTTCTACGCATCTTTCAAGCATTCAAGAAAAACTCTTCACAACCATTCAATCAATACTCACGAACTCCACGTCGCTCAGCGCACTCCTATATCCTTATGCAGTGTGAAGGCATGTTGTCTATGGAATTGATTCTATTGTGAAAGTGTGATTGGGGTACTTCTATAGCAAGACTTGTAGGAACTTTAGAGCTCGAAGTACTTAGAGCACAAACCGCCAGCATTAGGCATTAAGGTTGATAGGGAGTGCGCTGAGCGTCCATGTTTACGTGAATGTGAGTGTTATGGTTGATTGAAGATTGATGTCATATTATTGAATGCGAGAAGAGACCGCTTATATATTATTTGTTAGTTAAGCGTTGGATAGAAGCGCGTAAGGTGTTGAATTGATGTGATGTGATGGAGAATGGGAATTGTATTAAATGGTCACACCGAATAGATGTCCAATAAGTATATAAAAACACTGAGTACTGCAGTTGATGCCAATAACTCGTTGATAAAGGGTCGGGACCAGAAAAACTCGTTCCGTTTAGTTATTGTTTTTTCGTTGTTTTTATTCAATTTACTCAAGGTTACTTATCGGCAAAACTAATTTTAAGACACTCCTCACATTCCTAATAAATTCTTGAATTCTTGCGCTATGTTGTTCTCTGCAATGTCTCCATAATGCAAATGTTTCCTGCTGTTCTATCATTTCTCTCATATGTTCATTTCTTGATGTTTGCCAAGTCTATCGATTCAAAGAAATGGGTAGATATTTAATTGTGCAATCAAATAGTGCAATGGTATTTTATGACTTTATATCCTTGTAATTACGTTTCTCTACGATACTGAATATATGATCTACCTGCGTGCAAGCAAATTTCAAATCTCATCATTTATTAGTGATTGATAAGGATCGTTGAAATACATTTCAAAATATTTCAATTATTTAAAGTCGAATTACAGTAAGTAGTTTAGTTCACCCATCAAAATATACAAATGCCAACTTATTCCAAATATTCTGAAACATAAAAATCAGAAAGTTTAATATAAACGAATTAACTTCCACTTATTGGCAAACGCAATTACAGACAAATATCACCGGCGATTGTCAGATAGAATTGTCTTGCACGTCGAAAACATACACCCGACGTCGCCATTCGAGATCGGCTTCATTTGCAGGTGTCAGTCTGCTGTGGAGACGCCAGCACTGATCTAATGCAGCGCAGAACTTCAACATCAGATATTATGTACTTAAAAATTTGAAACAATATGTTGACTGCCGATGCACCCCAATTTTCAATATTTTGCTTTTAATATATGACTAAATGAAGGATTTTTTACGAAATGTTTGAGTTAATCTGAATGCATTTGAGAGATTCCGGGCAACTGAGAAATATTTTGGAAATGTTAGAGGAAATCTACATCTTGCATATATTGAAAATGGAACAAAAATGAATATTTAATCTTTGTCAATGTTGTATGAATTTCCAGGAAATTGATTCTGTTTCAAAGAGAAATAAATATATTCGCTGGTACAGTATTAGCAGAGATTCTAGAGGCAAAGAATTCTATCGTTTTCTTGCCTTCCGGAGACCACAGAATTCCTCATCTTCCAGCAGATTTAATTAGTATAATAAAATGGTACGAAAAGGCTAAGACATTGCTTCAAATGCCCATGAGAAAAGCATTCATTCGTTTCTTTATGGTTGTAGCAGTCTGGAATATATCAAATGATGCATTTAGCTGTCGTAATGTTGTTATAAGACGTCATTTCGACAAAATGAATAATTATTTTGTGTTAATTGTAAAAATGTAGTGAATGTTTTTAACACTGTCATAGTCTGTCTGAGGTGTAAAAATGCATCCACGTAATTAGTAATAGACCATATAGAAGGGATAATCATAATCCTGAAGCATAATCACAATGAAGGGACTCATGAAATGTAATTATCACAGCGAATATTTGATCTAAAAAATCTGAAATTCCGCAAAAATACGAAAGAATCTCATCCATCATAGATAAAAAACTGACAAAGATTGAAAATACACGGATATTTGAATTTAATAAATAATAATAATAATAATCGTTTTTATTTCAAACAAGGCCTCAATACTGATAATCGTGAGGCTGATACAAAATGAGTTATAAAATTGAATTTGACGAAAGAAAAAAGTAACAAAAATTATAACAAAATGAGAGAGACATCAACGGATAGTGTCACATGGAAAATCCAATATTTAGCAACCGTATCATCGTCATTACAAAACTGTTTCTGCGCATAACAGACAAGCATTCAGGCATACGATAATGATTAGAGTTCTTCAACTTGGTAGGGGTAAGGTAATGCAAAGGGTGATGATCATCTTTTGAAAATGCAAGGAAAAGCTTCAGTCCAATGATTAGTCTACGATAGTCTAAGGGAACAAAATAGGAACATGCACAACTTTTGGACGTACATATAACAGCATGAGATCTATTTTGAACTTTTTCCAACAAGTTGACATTTTTCTTATTCAAGCTTACGAATAAGGGAGCTGCATACTCTATTATGCTACGAATAGTGTTATTATAAATATGCACAAGATCAGCTACAGATAGAAATGGCTTTAACTGTCGAAGCACAAAAATTCGTGAGGAGGCCCTCTTGACAACATTTTCAACATGAAAATTCCAGTTCCATCTTGAGTCCAGCGTCACACCAAGAAATTTCAATCTGTCCACGATTTGAACATTTGAAATCTGGAATCGTTCCCAATCACCTGAATTCCTCGACGCAATAAAAATCTGTCTGCATTTATGCCATCCAATTTCCATTTTGTTGGATACTGTCCATCTTGTGATATCACTAAGGGCTTTGGATACGGGGCTTGCATCAGAATTTTTTCTTATCCTGCCAACTACAATTATGTCATCCGCATATTTGGACAACAAGACTTCCTTATGATGAGACAGAGTCAGATCTGCGAGAAAGAATCCAAAGATCATGGGACCGATTGATGATACCTGCGGAATCCTACTACTAACAAGCTCATCACTACTGTATGTTCCATTCCATCGAATTCGCTGTGAGCGGCCAGTAACATAATTTCTTACAAAGTTTGAAGTAAACAAATCAAAATTGCTCTCCATCATTTTCTCAAGTAAGAGGCGATGCGAAATCTTGTCGAATCCCTTGCTTAAATCTATGGATAAAACGTGGCATGCAATAATGTCCTTTTCCTGTAGAGATGTTGTGACAAAATCTTCGACGTCTATAAGGGCGCAAGTTGTAGAACTTTTGGGGCGGAATCCATACTGTTTATCATCATAGCGAGAAATGAACTGAGATTTGATAACTGGCAGTAGTTCTCTCTCAAAAATCCTTGCGGGTATGGCAAGCAAAGAAATTGGGCGTACATTATCTATATTCGGAGGACGACTCTTCGGCAAAGGGATGATATCTGCTTTCTTCCACAAATTTGGAATGTTGGCTTCAGCAATGCATTTATTGAACAGTATGGCCAATGGCTCACAGAGAATAGAGGAAAACTTGGACCAGACAGCCTGTGGAATCATATCAGGACCGAAAGAAAATTTTGGCTTAACTTGATTTAGACGCTTTTCAACACTTTCTTTATCAATAGTTAAGGGTCTACAAAAGTCACCAATTTCGCGATCGACAATTGAGTCAACTATAAAGTTACGAGCAAGATTCTGATTCATCTCCTCAAGGACACAGACAAGTGGCCGATCAGGCTGAAGTTTAGAAATCCAATCGTCGTGATTTGTATTTGTGTTGTTAACAATTTTATAAACTTCCCAAATTGAATGACTCTTCAAAAATGTATTGCTCCATCGCACCTTGGAATTAGAAATCATCTCCTTTACTTTACGTTGGTAATGGTGATATAACGTCCAATTTCTTTCCCGGTACGCTCTGTAACGCTTGTTTATGACAAGTTTGATTGTATTAGTCAACCATGGCTTGTGTTTTGCACTTGAAATTTTGACATAATCTTGGAATATGCTGTAGGGCATTTCTGAGGACATCATAGAACCATTCACATGCATCGTCGAGATTTAAGTTGCATAGAAATGATTCCCAATCCATATGAGAGAGAAGCATGTAGGATTTCTGAAGATTTGAATCTCTGAGATCGAGCAGTTCGACATAAGATGGTTTAGTAACAATTTCTTGAATAGGATTCAGCACAATAACACTATGATCGCTTGTTGAAAGAGGCGGGAAAAATGATGGCTTGGAGAAGTGATCAAGATATTGTTCCGGAACTAGAATGAGGTCCAATATTGCATTCATCCGTGTAGGCTCTCGTACAACATTTTGTAGTTGATATGAAAGTTCGAATAGTCGAGGATTAACTCGATTAAAATCTCCCAAAATCAGTACATCATCTCCAGAATATTGCAGTAGACATCCATCGATAATAGAAACATAGTCAATCAACGCCGACGATGCCAAATGACCTAATGAACCACCTTTAGGAAAATAAATCATAGTCAAAATACACTTAAATTGTCTATTCGATATACGAAGCAGGAGTAATTCAACGTCAGGAAACTGACTGAGAAAGTAGAGGTATGACGGAATAATTGGCATTAACCAAACAGCACAAACCGCCTCCCTTCTTCCCGGTATGCGGTCTGCGCGGTATAAGTTATAATTGGGAATATGAACGCATGAATCCGGTATACTGTTATCCAACCATGTTTCAATCACACATATGATATCAGGAGATACTTTTCTGACAAAATAACTCAATTCGTCTGTTTTATTCACGATCGATCTTGCATTTGTCAACAAAAGTCTCGGTAAAGGCAAAGTCACATTTTGTCAAGCTGACTCGTTTGTCCGAGTAACAATTCTCCAATGCCTGATAATTACATCAGCCGCATCGTCCTCCCCCTCTTGAACTCCTCTTGAGGATTTTTCGTTCTCTTCATGTTTGCCTTCGTCAGATCTCTGTCTCGATACACACTGACGACACACACGAGTCCTTTTAATTTGCTGGTAAATTTGCAAAAACTGACTGAATTTCAAACTTTATAAGCGTATTCGTCGAAAGCGTATTCTCACAGTCTTGATCTTTTACCATCTGGAAATCAACTTGTGATTCACCCTCGTTCCATCTTGTCGTCCACCGTTTGCCTTTGATGTGTCCGATAGAAGTCTCACCGAGACCGAAAACCATGATGTTCTTTCTTTTGTCACTCCTCATTTCATGTTCTGTAATTGCACTGTTTATAACCTTTCCTATATCGGAAATAATCTTCGTGTTGAGCTGTTGTTTAAGTGTGGATAATTCATTTTCTATTGCAGTGAAGCGAGTAAAGATATCTCGTATATTTACCGATTTACATCCATTGCACATATAGGACAAGTTGTCAGCAGTGACAACAGCCTTAGCGACGGATGCTGTCACTCCAGAGCATTCTTTCTTCACATGCAGTTTCGTGTTACAAAGATTGCATTGTATGAAATCTGCATCGATTGCTATGTTACAAGCAGCACACATTTCGATAGTCAGCGCATCGCTATTCTTACGGGAGCCGAACATGACAAGAAGAAAAGACAGATAGCGAACACCAATCACTTGAAGTCAATGTTTCACTGGAAAAAATGAAAAATGACGATAACAGCAAATGGGAATAGCCAACCAAAAAAACAACCACGGCAAATTGTAGATGGAAGAACGACGATCCCAACAATATCAAAATTCACTATTCTGGACACAATAACGATGAAATATCACGAAAAATGTAATAGATTGCACGACGATCACCAGAGACACAACCGTCACCAACAAAAGCCGCCATAAAAAGAATTTTTTCCTGAATTGATGAAGAAGTAATGAATTTTAATGTATATCGTGCATGACATCATTGCTTGCATTATATGGACCATACCTGATACATATCAGACTTTCACCCATTCACTATTACAATGAGTAAGTGACATGTCAGATGGTTACTAAAAACTTATAATAAATCTACTTAATTCTCTTCATGGAAATCATATCATTTTTTGAAAGCGAATGACGTACTTTCAAAATCATTCAATGAAACACCGATGTAGTTCAGAGAAGAAAATCATTCTCTTGAAGTCATGAAAGAAGTTTGACCCTTCGCAACATTTGAAACGGAAAGGCAACGCAAAGTGCATGCGAGGCTTTTCGACCGGTTCTCTTAAAGGCATTTTACAGTTTACGCAATGTAGTATTTTGTGTGTGTTCGCGGATGGAGATGCATCGGCAGAACAAGTCGGCATCTTCAAGAAAAGGCAAACGAGTACTTGTCAAATGGCTACGTTTAGGTAAAACTCGATCACATGCAAACATCCTTGTCCAGATCTATTACACGTCATGTATTTGAGCAAAAACGTCAACCTGCAGAAACGGCTGTTATTGTATTATAGTTCTACAGCTACGACATCCCTACGACAGTCCATAATACAGCACGAGGCGAAGCCGAGCATGGATATCTTTGAATGGAGTACGGATGGAATTGCTGTATAACTTATCGAACGCGCTATGGTTATCAAATAGAGTTAGATATCGACATCTATCATTGCCTGCCGATCTCACATGGACTGCCGGATATCATTGCGGCCTCTGTTATGTCTATGTTAATTTCAGTAGCACAGAAATGGATCTAAAGATAGACATCTAGACGGTATATGTAGTTTTGTTCGACATTATGATATATATATATATATACATTATACAATGTATACTCGTATAATAAGCTTATTATTTTCTTGTGTATACCAAGTTCTATATCATAGCATTCATAGACATCCCTGATTAAATTGCAGTCTGCTTTATAAAATTGTATTTTCTTTGTTCAGCATTTTACTCCATACATTCACGTACTCTGTGGTAGTCTTATATCAAGTTCCATCCTAGCAGGGATATAGAACTGTGACGGGGCAATATAGCAATAGAAATAAGTGATAACATGCTTTAATGTCAGCATAGATAATCCATGGCATAGAGCAAGGATTTCCATGAAACCATGTGTCGAACAAATGCCTAAAATCCATGATATTTTATTGTCGAACAAAACCATGTGTCGAACAAATGCCTAAAATCTATGATATCTTGTTGTCGAACAAAGCCATGTGTCGAACAAAACCACTGTCGAACAAATGCCTAAAATCCATGATATCTTGTTGTCGAACAAAACCACTGTGGAAGAAATGCCTAAAATCCATGATATCTTGTTGTCGAACAAAACCATGTGTCGAACAAAACCACTGTAGAAAAAATGCCTAAAATCCATGATATCTTGTTGTCGAACAAAACCACTGTCGAACAAATGCCTAAAATCCATGATATCTTGTTGTCGAACAAAACCACTGTCGAACAAATGCCTAAAATCCATGATATCTTGTTGTCGAACAAAACCACTGTCGAACAAATGCCTAAAATCTATGATATCTTATTGTCGAACAAAACCATGTGTCGAACAAATGCCTAAAATCCATGATATCTTGTTGTCGAACAAAACCACTGTCGAACAAATGCCTAAAATCCATGATATCTTGTTGTCGAACAAAACCACTGTCGAACAAATGCCTAAAATCCATGATATCTTGTTGTCGAACAAAACCATGTGTCGAACAAAACCATGTGTCGAACAAAACCACTGTCGAACAAATGCCTAAAATCCATGATATCTTGTTGTCGAACAAAACCACTGTCGAACAAATGCCTAAAATCTATGATATCTTGTTGTCGAACAAAACCACTGTCGAACAAATGCCTAAAATCTATGATATCTTGTTGTCGAACAAAACAATGTGTCGAACAAAACCACTGTGGAACAAATGCCTAAAATCTATGATATCTTGTTGTCGAACAAAACCACTGTCGAACAAATGCCTAAAATCCATGATATCTTGTTGTCGAACAAAACCACTGTTGAACAAATGCCTAAAATCTATGATATCTTATTGTCGAACAAAACCACTGTGGAACAAATGCCTAAAATCCATGATATCTTATTGTCGAACAAAACCATGTGTCGAACAAAACCATGTGTCGAACAAAACCACTGTCGAACAAATGCCTAAAATCCATGATATCTTGTTGTCGAACAAAACCACTGTCGAACAAATGCCTAAAATCCATGATATCTTGTTGTCGAACAAAACCACTGTCGAACAAATGCCTAAAATCCATGATATCTTGTTGTCGAACAAAACCATGTGTCGAACAAAACCACTGTGGAACAAATGCCTAAAATCCATGATATCTTGTTGTCGAACAAAACCACTGTCGAACAAATGCCTAAAATCCATGATATCTTGTTGTCGAACAAAACCACTGTCGAACAAATGCCTAAAATCCATGATATCTTGTTGTCGAACAAAACCACTGTCGAACAAATGCCTAAAATCCATGATATCTTGTTGTCGAACAAAACCACTGTCGAACAAATGCCTAAAATCCATGATATCTTGTTGTCGAACAAAACCACTGTCGAACAAATGCCTAAAATCCATGATATCTTGTTGTCGAACAAAACCATGTGTCGAACAAAACCACTGTGGAACAAATGCCTAAAATCCATGATATCTTGTTGTCGAACAAAACCATGTGTCGAACAAAACCACTGTGGAACAAATGCCTAAAATCCATGATATCTTGTTGTCGAACAAAACCACTGTCGAACAAATGCCTAAAATCCATGATATCTTGTTGTCGAACAAAACCACTGTCGAACAAATGCCTAAAATCCATGATATCTTATTGTCGAACAAAACCACTGTCGAACAAATGCCTAAAATCCATGATATCTTGTTGTCGAACAAAACCATGTGTCGAACAAATGCCTAAAATCCATGATATCTTGTTGTCGAACAAAACCACTGTCGAACAAATGCCTAAAATCCATGATATCTTGTTGTCGAACAAAACTATGTGTCGAAGAAAACCACTGTCGAACAAATGCCTAAAATCCATGATATCTTGTTGTCGAACAAAACCACTGTCGAACAAATGCCTAAAATCCATGATATCTTGTTGTCGAACAAAACCACTGTCGAACAAATGCCTAAAATCCATGATATCTTGTTGTCGAACAAAACCACTGTCGAACAAATGCCTAAAATCCATGATATCTTATTGTCGAACAAAACCACTGTCGAACAAATGCCTAAAATCCATGATATCTTGTTGTCGAACAAAACCATGTGTCGAACAAAACCACTGTCGAACAAATGCCCAAAATCCATGATATCTTGTTGTCGAACAAAACCACTGTCGAACAAATGCCTAAAATCCATGATATCTTGTTGTCGAACAAAACCATGTGTCGAACAAATGCCTAAAATCCATGATATCTTGTTGTCGAACAAAACCATGTGTCGAACAAAACCACTGTCGAACAAATGCCTAAAATCCATGATATCTTGTTGTCGAACAAAACCACTGTCGAACAAATGCCTAAAATCTATGATATCTTGTTGTCGAACAAAACCACTGTCGAACAAATGCCTAAAATCCATGATATCTTGTTGTCGAACAAAACCATGTGTCGAACAAAACCACTGTCGAACAAATGCCTAAAATCTATGATATCTTGTTGTCGAACAAAACCACTGTCGAACAAATGCCTAAAATCCATGATATCTTGTTGTCGAACAAAACCACTGCCGAACAAATGCCTAAAATCCATGATATCTTGTTGTCGAACAAAACCATGTGTCAACCAAAACCACTGTCGAACAAATGCCTAAAATCTATGATATCTTGTTGTCGAACAAAACCACTGTGGAACAAATGCCTAAAATCTATGATATCTTGTTGTCGAACAAAACCACTGTCGAACAAATGCCTAAAATCCATGATATCTTGTTGTCGAACAAAACCACTGTCGAACAAATGCCTAAAATCCATGATATCTTGTTGTCGAACAAAACCACTGTCGAACAAATGCCTAAAATCCATGATATCTTGTTGTCGAACAAAACCACTGTGGAACAAATGCCTAAAATCTATGATATCATATCTTATTGTCGAACAAAACCACTGTCGAACAAATGCCTAAAATCCATGATATCTTGTTGTCGAACAAATGCCTAAAATCTATGATATCTTGTTGTCGAACAAAACCATGTGTCGAACAAAACCACTGTGGAAGAAATGCCTAAAATCCATGATATCTTGTTGTCGAACAAAACTACTGTGGAACAAATGCCTAAAATCCATGATATCTTGTTGTCGAACAAAACCATGTGTCGAACAAAACCACTGTCGAACAAATGCCTAAAATCCATGATATCTTGTTGTCGAACAAAACCATGTGTCGAACAAAACCACTGTCGAACAAATGCCTAAAATCTATGATATCTTGTTGTCGAACAAAACCACTGTCGAACAAATGCCTAAAATCCATGATATCTTGTTGTCGAACAAAACCACTGCCGAACAAATGCCTAAAATCCATGATATCTTGTTGTCGAACAAAACCAGGTGTCAACCAAAACCACTGTCGAACAAATGCCTAAAATCTATGATATCTTGTTGTCGAACAAAACCACTGTGGAACAAATGCCTAAAATCTATGATATCTTGTTGTCGAACAAAACCACTGTCGAACAAATGCCTAAAATCCATGATATCTTGTTGTCGAACAAAACCACTGTCGAACAAATGCCTAAAATCCATGATATCTTGTTGTCGAACAAAACCATGTGTCGAACAAAACCACTGTGGAACAAATGCCTAAAATCCATGATATCTTGTTGTCGAACAAAACCATGTGTCGAACAAAACCACTGTGGAACAAATGCCTAAAATCCATGATATCTTGTTGTCGAACAAAACCACTGTCGAACAAATGCCTAAAATCTATGATATCTTGTTGTCGAACAAAACCACTGTCGAACAAATGCCTAAAATCCATGATATCTTATTGTCGAACAAAACCACTGTCGAACAAATGCCTAAAATCCATGATATCTTGTTGTCGAACAAAACCATGTGTCGAACAAATGCCTAAAATCCATGATATCTTGTTGTCGAACAAAACCACTGTCGAACAAATGCCTAAAATCCATGATATCTTGTTGTCGAACAAAACCATGTGTCGAACAAAACCACTGTCGAACAAATGCCTAAAATCCATGATATCTTGTTGTCGAACAAAACCACTGTCGAACAAATGCCTAAAATCCATGATATCTTGTTGTCGAACAAAACCACTGTCGAACAAATGCCTAAAATCCATGATATCTTGTTGTCGAACAAAACCACTGTCGAACAAATGCCTAAAATCCATGATATCTTATTGTCGAACAAAACCATGTGTCGAACAAAACCACTGTCGAACAAATGCCTAAAATCCATGATATCTTGTTGTCGAACAAAACCACTGTCGAACAAATGCCTAAAATCTATGATATCTTATTGTCGAACAAAACCACTGTCGAACAAATGCCTAAAATCCATGATATCTTGTTGTCGAACAAAACCATGTGTCGAACAAAACCACTGTCGAACAAATGCCTAAAATCCATGATATCTTGTTGTCGAACAAAACCACTGTCGAACAAATGCCTAAAATCTATGATATCTTATTGTCGAACAAAACCACTGTCGAACAAATGCCTAAAATCCATGATATCTTGTTGTCGAACAAAACCACTGTCGAACAAATGCCTAAAATCCATGATATCTTGTTGTCGAACAAAACCACTGTCGAACAAATGCCTAAAATCCATGATATCTTGTTGTCGAACAAAACCACTGTGGAACAAATGCCTAAAATCTATGATATCTTATTGTCGAACAAAACCACTGTCGAACAAATGCCTAAAATCCATGATATCTTGTTGTCGAACAAAACCATGTGTCGAACAAATGCCTAAAATCTATGATATCTTGTTGTCGAACAAAACCATGTGTCGAACAAAACCACTGTGGAAGAAATGCCTAAAATCCATGATATCTTGTTGTCGAACAAAACTACTGTGGAAGAAATGCCTAAAATCCATGATATCTTGTTGTCGAACAAAACCATGTGTCGAACAAAACCACTGTCGAACAAATGCCTAAAATCCATGATATCTTGTTGTCGAACAAAACCATGCGTCGAACAAAACCACTGTCGAACAAATGCCTAAAATCTATGATATCTTGTTGTCGAACAAAACCACTGTCGAACAAATGCCTAAAATCCATGATATCTTGTTGTCGAACAAAACCACTGCCGAACAAATGCCTAAAATCCATGATATCTTGTTGTCGAACAAAACCACTGTCGAACAAATGCCTAAAATCCATGATATCTTGTTGTCGAACAAAACCACTGTCGAACAAATGCCTAAAATCCATGATATCTTGTTGTCGAACAAAACCACTGTCGAACAAATGCCTAAAATCCATGATATCTTGTTGTCGAACAAAACCACTGTCGAACAAATGCCTAAAATCTATGATATCTTGTTGTCGAACAAAACCATGTGTCGAACAAAACCACTGTCGAACAAATGCCTAAAATCCATGATATCTTGTTGTCGAACAAAACCACTGTCGAACAAATGCCTAAAATCCATGATATCTTGTTGTCGAACAAAACCAGTGTCGAACAAATGCCTAAAATCTATGATATCTTGTTGTCGAACAAAACCACTGTCGAACAAATGCCTAAAATCTATGATATCTTGTTGTCGAACAAAACCATGTGTCGAACAAAACCACTGTGGAACAAATGCCTAAAATCCATGATATCTTGTTGTCGAACAAAACCATGTGTCGAACAAAACCACTGTTGAACAAATGCCTAAAATCCATGATATCTTATTGTCGAACAAAACCACTGTCGAAAAAATGCCTAAAATCCATGATATCTTGTTGTCGAACAAAACCACTGTCGAACAAATGCCTAAAATCTATGATATCTTATTGTCGAACAAAGCCATGTGTCGACCAAAACCACTGTCGAACAAATGCCGAAAATCCATGATATCTTGTTGTCGAACAAAACCATGTGTCGAACAAAACCACTGTCGAACAAATGCCTAAAATCTATGATATCTTGTTGTTGAACAAAACCACTGTCGAACAAATGCCTGAAATCTATGATATCTTGTTGTCGAACAAAACCACTGTCGAACAAATGCCTAAAATCTATGATATCTTATTGTCGAACAAAACCATGTGTCGAACAAAACCACTGTCGAACAAATGCCTAAAATCTATGATATCTTATTGTCGAACAAAACCACTGTCGAACAAATGCCTAAAATCCATGATATCTTGTTGTCGAACAAAACCATGTGTCGAACAAAACCACTGTCGAACAAATGCCTAAAATCTATGATATCTTGTTGTTGAACAAAACCACTGTCGAACAAATGCCTGAAATCTATGATATCTTGTTGTCGAACAAAACCAGTGTCGAACAAATGCCTAAAATCTATGATATCTTATTGTCGAACAAAACCATGTGTCGAACAAAACCACTGTCGAACAAATGCCTAAAATCCATGATATCTTATTGTCGAACAAAACCATGTGTCGAACAAAACAGCTGTCGAACAAATGCCTAAAATCCATAATATCTTGTTGTCGAACAAAACCACTGTCGAACAAATGCCTAAAATCCATGATATCTTATTGTCGAACAAAACCACTGTCGAACAAATGCCTAAAATCTATGATATCTTATTGTCGAACAAATGCCTAAAATCTATGATATCTTATTGTCGAACAAAACCACTGTCGAAAAAATGCCTAAAATCCATGATATCTTGTTGTCGAACAAAACCACTGTCGAACAAATGCCTAAAATCTATGATATCTTATTGTCGAACAAAGCCATGTGTCGACCAAAACCACTGTCGAACAAATGCCTAAAATCCATGATATCTTGTTGTCGAACAAAACCATGTGTCGAACAAAACCACTGTCGAACAAATGCCTAAAATCTATGATATCTTGTTGTTGAACAAAACCACTGTCGAACAAATGCCTGAAATCTATGATATCTTATTGTCGAACAAAACCACTGTCGAACAAATGCCTAAAATCTATGATATCTTGTTGTCGAACAAAACCACTGTCGAACAAATGCCTAAAATCCATGATATCTTGTTGTCGAACAAAACCATGTGTCGAACAAAACCACTGTGGAACAAATGCCTAAAATCCATAATATCTTGTTGTCGAACAAAACCACTGTCGAACAAATGCCTAAAATCCATGATATCTTATTGTCGAACAAAACCACTGTCGAACAAATGCCTAAAATCTATGATATCTTATTGTCGAACAAATGCCTAAAATCTATGATATCTTATTGTCGAACAAAACCACTGTCGAACAAATGCCTAAAATCTATGATATCTTGTTGTCGAACAAAACCATGTGTCGAACAAAACCACTGTGGAACAAATGCCTAAAATCTATGATATCTTGTTGTCGAACAAATGCCTAAAATCCATGATATCTTTTTGTCGAACAAATGCCTAAAATCCATGATATCTTGTTGTCGAACAAATGCCTAAAATCCATGATCTTGTTGTCGAACAAAACCACTGTCGAACAAATGCCTAAAATCTATGATATCTTGTTGTCGAACAAAACCATGTGTCGAACAAAACCACTGTGGAACAAATGCCTAAAATCTATGATATCTTATTGTCGAACAAAACCACTGTCGAACAAATGCCTAAAATCCATGATATCTTGTTGTCGAACAAAACCACTGTCGAACAAATGCCTAAAATCCATGATATCTTATTGTCGAACAAAACCACTGTCGAACAAATGCCTAAAATCTATGATATCTTGTTGTCGAACAAAACCACTGTCGAACAAATGCCTAAAATCTATGATATCTTGTTGTCGAACAAAACCACTGTCGAACAAATGCCTAAAATCCATGATATCTTGTTGTCGAACAAAACCACTGTGGAACAAATGCCTAAAATCTATGATATCTTATTGTCGAACAAAACCATGTGTCGAACAAAACCACTGTCGAACAAATGCCTAAAATCTATGATATCTTGTTGTCGAACAAAACCACTGTCGAACAAATGCCTAAAATCTATGATATCTTATTGTCGAACAAAACCACTGTCGAACAAATGCCTAAAATCTATGATATCTTGTTGTCGAACAAAACCATGTGTCGAACAAAACCACTGTCGAACAAATGCCTAAAATCTATGATATCTTGTTGTCGAACAAAACCACTGTCGAACAAATGCCTAAAATCCATGATATCTTGTTGTCGAACAAAACCACTGTCGAACAAATGCCTAAAATCTATGATATCTTGTTGTCGAACAAAACCATGTGTCGAACAAAACCACTGTGGAACAAATGCCTAAAATCTATGATATCTTATTGTCGAACAAAACCACTGTCGAACAAATGCCTAAAATCTATGATATCTTGTTGTTGAACAAAACCACTGTCGAACAAATGCCTGAAATCTATGATATCTTATTGTCGAACAAAACCACTGTCGAACAAATGCCTAAAATCTATGATATCTTGTTGTCGAACAAAACCACTGTCGAACAAATGCCTAAAATCCATGATATCTTGTTGTCGAACAAAACCATGTGTCGAACAAAACCACTGTGGAACAAATGCCTAAAATCCATAATATCTTGTTGTCGAACAAAACCACTGTCGAACAAATGCCTAAAATCCATGATATCTTATTGTCGAACAAAACCACTGTCGAACAAATGCCTAAAATCTATGATATCTTATTGTCGAACAAATGCCTAAAATCTATGATATCTTATTGTCGAACAAAACCACTGTCGAACAAATGCCTAAAATCTATGATATCTTGTTGTCGAACAAAACCATGTGTCGAACAAAACCACTGTGGAACAAATGCCTAAAATCTATGATATCTTGTTGTCGAACAAATGCCTAAAATCCATGATATCTTTTTGTCGAACAAATGCCTAAAATCCATGATATCTTGTTGTCGAACAAATGCCTAAAATCCATGATCTTGTTGTCGAACAAAACCACTGTCGAACAAATGCCTAAAATCTATGATATCTTGTTGTCGAACAAAACCATGTGTCGAACAAAACCACTGTGGAACAAATGCCTAAAATCTATGATATCTTATTGTCGAACAAAACCACTGTCGAACAAATGCCTAAAATCCATGATATCTTGTTGTCGAACAAAACCACTGTCGAACAAATGCCTAAAATCCATGATATCTTATTGTCGAACAAAACCACTGTCGAACAAATGCCTAAAATCTATGATATCTTGTTGTCGAACAAAACCACTGTCGAACAAATGCCTAAAATCTATGATATCTTGTTGTCGAACAAAACCACTGTCGAACAAATGCCTAAAATCCATGATATCTTGTTGTCGAACAAAACCACTGTGGAACAAATGCCTAAAATCTATGATATCTTATTGTCGAACAAAACCATGTGTCGAACAAAACCACTGTCGAACAAATGCCTAAAATCTATGATATCTTGTTGTCGAACAAAACCACTGTCGAACAAATGCCTAAAATCTATGATATCTTATTGTCGAACAAAACCACTGTCGAACAAATGCCTAAAATCTATGATATCTTGTTGTCGAACAAAACCATGTGTCGAACAAAACCACTGTCGAACAAATGCCTAAAATCTATGATATCTTGTTGTCGAACAAAACCACTGTCGAACAAATGCCTAAAATCCATGATATCTTGTTGTCGAACAAAACCACTGTCGAACAAATGCCTAAAATCTATGATATCTTGTTGTCGAACAAAACCATGTGTCGAACAAAACCACTGTGGAACAAATGCCTAAAATCTATGATATCTTATTGTCGAACAAAACCACTGTCGAACAAATGCCTAAAATCCATGATATCTTGTTGTCGAACAAAACCACTGTCGAACAAATGCCTAAAATCCATGATATCTTATTGTCGAACAAAACCACTGTCGAACAAATGCCTAAAATCTATGATATCCTGTTGTCGAACAAAACCACTGTCGAACAAATGCCTAAAATCCATGATATCTTGTTGTCGAACAAAACCATGTGTCGAACAAAACCACTGTCGAACAAATGCCTAAAATCTATGATATCTTGTTGTCGAACAAATGCCTAAAATCCATCATATCTTGTTGTCGAACAAAACCATGTGTCGAACAAAACCACTGTCGAACAAATGCCTAAAATCTATGATATCTTGTTGTCGAACAAAACCACTGTCGAACAAATGCCTAAAATCCATGATATCTTGTTGTCGAACAAAACCATGTGTCGAACAAATGCCTAAAATCTATGATATCTTGTTGTCGAACAAAACCACTGTCGAACAAATGCCTAAAATCTATGATATCTTGTTGTCGAACAAAACCACTGTCGAACAAATGCCTAAAATCCATGATATCTTGTTGTCGAACAAAACCATGTGTCGAACAAAACCACTGTCGAACAAATGCCTAAAATCCATGATATCTTGTTGTCGAACAAAACCATGTGTCGAACAAAACCACTGTCGAACAAATGCCTAAAATCCATGATATCTTGTTGTCGAACAAAACCATGTGTCGAACAAAACCACTGTCGAACAAATGCCTAAAATCCATGATATCTTGTTGTCGAACAAAACCACTGTCGAACAAATGCCTAAAATCCATGATATCTTGTTGTCGAACAAAACCACTGTCGAACAAATGCTTAAAATCTATGATATCTTATTGTCGAACAAAACCATGTGTCGAACAAAACCACTGTCGAACAAATGCCTAAAATCTATGATATCTTATTGTCGAACAAAACCACTGTCGAACAAATGCCTAAAATCCATGATATCTTATTGTCTAACAAAACCACTGTCGAACAAATGCCTAAAATCCATGATATCTTGTTGTCTAACAAAACCACTGTCGAACAAATGCCTAAAATCCATGATATCTTGTTGTCGAACAAAACCATGTGTCGAACAAATGCCTAAAATCCATGATATCTTGTTGTCGAACAAAACCATGTGTCGAACAAAACCACTGTCGAAGAAATGCCTAAAATCCATGATATCTTGTTGTCGAACAAAACCGTGTGTCGAACAAATGCCTAAAATCCATGATATCTTGTTGTCGAACAAAACCATGTGTCGAACAAATGCCTAAAATCCATGATATCTTGTTGTCGAACAAAACCATGTGTCGAACAAAACCACTGTCGAAGAAATGCCTAAAATCTATGATATCTTGTTGTCGAACAAAACCATGCGTCGAACAAATGCCTAAAATCTATGATATCTTGTTGTCGAACAAAACCACTGTCGAACAAATGCCTAAAATCCATGATATCTTGTTGTCGAACAAAACCATGTGTCGAACAAAACCACTGTCGAACAAATGCCTAAAATCTATGATATCTTGTTGTCGAACAAATGCCTAAAATCCATCATATCTTGTTGTCGAACAAAACCATGTGTCGAACAAAACCACTGTCGAACAAATGCCTAAAATCTATGATATCTTGTTGTCGAACAAAACCACTGTCGAACAAATGCCTAAAATCCATGATATCTTGTTGTCGAACAAAACCATGTGTCGAACAAATGCCTAAAATCTATGATATCTTGTTGTCGAACAAAACCACTGTCGAACAAATGCCTAAAATCTATGATATCTTGTTGTCGAACAAAACCACTGTCGAACAAATGCCTAAAATCCATGATATCTTGTTGTCGAACAAAACCATGTGTCGAACAAAACCACTGTCGAACAAATGCCTAAAATCCATGATATCTTGTTGTCGAACAAAACCATGTGTCGAACAAAACCACTGTCGAACAAATGCCTAAAATCCATGATATCTTGTTGTCGAACAAAACCATGTGTCGAACAAAACCACTGTCGAACAAATGCCTAAAATCTATGATATCTTGTTGTTGAACAAAACCATGTGTCGAACAAAACCACTGTCGAACAAATGCCTGAAATCTATGATATCTTGTTGTCGAACAAAACCACTGTCGAACAAATGCCTAAAATCTATGATATCTTATTGTCGAACAAAACCATGTGTCGAACAAAACCACTGTCGAACAAATGCCTAAAATCTATGATATCTTATTGTCGAACAAAACCACTGTCGAACAAATGCCTAAAATCCATGATATCTTATTGTCTAACAAAACCACTGTCGAACAAATGCCTAAAATCCATGATATCTTGTTGTCTAACAAAACCACTGTCGAACAAATGCCTAAAATCCATGATATCTTGTTGTCGAACAAAACCATGTGTCGAACAAATGCCTAAAATCCATGATATCTTGTTGTCGAACAAAACCATGTGTCGAACAAAACCACTGTCGAAGAAATGCCTAAAATCCATGATATCTTGTTGTCGAACAAAACCGTGTGTCGAACAAATGCCTAAAATCCATGATATCTTGTTGTCGAACAAAACCATGTGTCGAACAAATGCCTAAAATCCATGATATCTTGTTGTCGAACAAAACCATGTGTCGAACAAAACCACTGTCGAAGAAATGCCTAAAATCTATGATATCTTGTTGTCGAACAAAACCATGTGTCGAACAAATGCCTAAAATCTATGATATCTTGTTGTCGAACAAAACCATGTGTCGAACAAAACAGCTGTCGAACAAATGCCTAAAATCCATGATATCTTGTTGTCGAACAAAACCATGTGTCGAACAAAACCACTGTCGAACAAATGCCTAAAATCCATGATATCTTGTTGTCGAACAAAACCACTGTCGAACAAATGCCTAAAATCTATGATATCTTATTGTCGAACAAAACTACTGTCGAACAAATGCCTAAAATCCATGATATCTTGTTGTCGAACAAAACCACTGTCGAACAAATGCCTAAAATCTATGATATCTTATTGTCGAACAAAACTACTACATTCATCTAGACATAGCATCACACCCATGTAGATATCCATGATCTATAGAGTTCTAGAGTGTATGAGAGATCCAATTACCGCTCCATCGTTCTATATTACTTCAAAAGATATCTCTCAATGTGTTTCATCGTTCTATATCACAAAATATGGCACTTTTTCATTACTATGAAGAACATAGACAAGTGTTCGATAATATTTCATGAGGGGCGCAGCAATTTGTTATGTCTGCGCATTGCCGAGACATTGTACGTTTACCAAACGCCACCGGCCGAATTCGTGCGTTCAGAAAAAGACGTTTTCTCTTTAGCTTTACCTTAGTAGTTGACTTTTGCTTTTAATGATTTCTTATCTTTGTTGAAGCAGATCAATCACTTCCAGAGTGTACGACTGCATTTGTTTAACACTGGTACAATGCCTGAAAGAGAACAGGCCGAAAGGCCTCGCATGTACTTTGCGTTGTGTTTCCTTTCCAAATTATCTTGAAGGAGACCTACCTTTGCTTGATCATCCTCTTCAAGGATGCAAATACTATTGACTTCCGGTGAATCAACCGCATTCTCAGGCTCGTTGTTCTTTGGCAGTGGGAGTGACCAGACAGGCCTTGCGGCCTTGCCAGCGATGAGATCCGGCCAGGACCAGGCTTCCACACAGTTTTTAGTGCCACAAATGAGAAAATGTTGCCAAGTGGAGAGACAGAAGGCTCCATGAGGACTGTAAGGTCGAATTCGTGTTTGTACAACCCGTTGCCTGTCATTCGGTGCTATACGATGCCGAAGAACGTCTCGTAAGCGAAGGACAATCAAATCTCCGAAATTGGTACAAGCAGCAAGAAATGCTCGACAAGGAGACAACGTGACAGAGAAGATGATAACATGTGTCCTCTCCACTTTCGTCAGCATCACTGAAGTCAAGAATACAAGTGTTAAGAATTCGAGAACCCATCCTCAAAACTCATGAAAGTTGAACATTAACCCAATGTTTGAAACCACGCTGAATGTGACTTCTCAATAACTGATTAACCCATCAATTCTGAGTAGCAACTTTTGCTGCCATATCGATCCGCATCTTTTAAGACAACGTTATCCCTAGGGCACCCAAATTAATGAGCAGATCAACGGGGTTCTAATGGTACCATTTCCGTCCGACCTCGCACGATGCCTGAACTACGCCCGCACTTTGCATTTGAAAATAGCTATTTTTTTTGAGAGAGGAAATATCAACTTTTCCTCCCGCAGCTATGGTGTACAGCCCGAGCGCAGCGAGGAGGGACAGATAGCTAAAGGAGGAAACGTTTATTTCTTCCCGAAAGAATGTAGCTTTTCATTTTATGCCTAATAGATGTCTATTGTTCATTATGAAACTGATGGCTATACCGAGAAATCTATGAATGAGCTAATTCAGGGACTGTATCGATATCTTGGTAGTCTCTGGCTAATCATAGCTTGTTGACAGACTTCTATGACTTTTCTACACTGGAGCTTGCACAGGAAAAGTTAACTGCGTCCCGGCATTTCAAATAGAAGAGATGTCTTTTCAATCCCACACAAAATGAAAAAAAATTGAAAAATTCCTAACTTTTGAGTGAGAGCTCGTAACTAACGGGTTAATTTACCATTGTAGCGCTATAGTAATGTATATTGATGATCACAATCACAATAACTTCATGTATTAGGACAATAAATTTCGTCAAACTCCTGGCAGAGAGAAAATATTTTGCTCGCAGACAGTGAATTTCGGCGTCCTGCGCCTTCTGAGATCGATAGTGACATTGTCCGCAGCGGTTGTGTGAAGGTGCATAGGGCATGGATGAAACTAATCATCGCACTGTGATCGAAACGTGAAAGCGGATGGTAATTGAAGGATAAAGCTGTGTGATTGCATTTGCTTCACTGAATCTAGTGGCTCGAGTGTTCGAGAGTTAATTAATGAAATCGGCACGGAAATTCTTCATATCGCCGTTATTTCCATACTTATGTGCCCAACTATCTTAAGTAGAATTTGACCTCCAAGGACTTAGTCTCAACCAAGACACGAAGCAATACTAGAAAGTTAGGGGTTGGAGATCCTTCACACACTCACAACTCTCATCACGGTAGGTTTAGTGAAAGCGGTGGTACCTCACGAAATGGACAGACTCGAACCCTGGACCGTCCCACCACTATATAGAAGTGCTTTTTACCAGCTGAGCTATAGTCGCACTGCCTACAAGCGTTGCATGCCAGGGAGCGATTTAGCCGGTATCGCATTGCAGTTTGCGATGCAATTTGTACCATTTGTGGCGCAACTTCAAAATTGTATCGCACAAACTGCGACGCAACTAATCGCGACTGTTTTGTTTGCGAGTTGTCGCGTGATTTCTTACTACAAAACCGGATCTTAAAAATTATCACAGCCTCGACGGCCTGAAGGTACACGAAAGCGTCCGTATAGTGATGACAGTCTCGATTAACTATTTGTCGATAGTGGTTATTTGATGACTAAAACATGTAAAAAGACATTTGTCAATTAGTAATTGTGTTGTGATGTTGTAATAAACAGAAAACTATATAAGTTTACATAATGGCATTAGTTAATTTTGACTAACAGTTACAACTGATATTCTACAAGACATTTTTGGGGTTATTAAAAAAATAAATACACCGAACTGCAATGCGAATATAATTTTGCATCGCAAAAGTGCGATGCAAGAAACTGAAAGTAAATCGTTCCATGTAAGCCTATGCAATCAATCATAATCCTACATTTGCCACTGCATGTTTGACAAGCATCCTATCACCTATCTTAATAAAATTATAAGCAATTCGTAGATGAAAATTGATGCAGTTTCACGTAGAGCTGGGGTTTTAAAAAACATGTTCTTTCAGTGCTTTTTCCTGTTTTTTCCAATTTTCTATTATTAATGCTATTTGTATGAATGCCATACGGCAACCTATGTTACACTTTATTTTAAGTTAACTCTGTCATTAAGCTACAAAACAAAATAACTTTATTTTCCAATAGATTGTTTTCATGGTTCTTCACCACCGATAGCGAATTCGAGCCTTGTGGAGTGAACTGACAAAATGATTTCCAAGAATCCAAAGAGAGTGCGCCCATGACGATTGATTATGACGAGGAATTCCTAGAAATACTGCGGCACGCCTCAAACCACTAGCATGAGCGCTTGGTTTTGCTAGTGCCAAATCGGCAATAAAATAGTGCAGTTTAACGAGTTAAGACAAATTCGTCTATGTAGCCGAGGCTGCTAGGTTGATAACTCGATGAGTTAATTTTATACTTATATTTCGGCTGGCACAGCCCTTTTCAAAGTATAGAGTAGAAAAGATTTACAAATGGAGTACACAGCTACATAAAAATGTTTTCAAAAATCAAAATGTCATGTACAGCTGTACAGATATCTTGTCCTTCATCACGCCAGTTCAGGTCAGGTTGGGCTGTCTTGATTGTGAGTGCCTCTTTGAGACGAAGATCTACTGCGTCTTTAGCATGTCACACAATTTCTATGCTGAGGCTGCCATGACAGATGAGCTTGTGATCATAGATGGCGGATTTGTTGTAAAATAAGTGCTCTCGAATTCTTGTGTGTAACGGACGCACTGTACTTCCAATGTAGACAGAACCGCATGAACATTATTTTATACCAACATTTTTCTGCCACACTTGTCATTTTTCATAGGACAGTTCTTCATTGTGCACGTTTGTTTTAGTTTTGGTTTCTTGAGTTTTTGTCGTAATGTTTTCGAGCGATGATAAAGGCGAATGTTTATTTTCTCATGCTGAAAAGCTCTTTTAATCTTTCTGTTGACATAATCTGATACAAATGAGATACACATGTAGAACGTGGGATAATTGTTCATATTTTTGCGCCTTCTCTTGGAATTTGTGTTGGTTACACTTTTGATGAATTGATTGTCATAATCATTTAGTCCAAGTATTCGCTCAAACTCAGTCAGTGCTCTATCTTGATCTTCCTGTACTGTGGACCTTTCACGTATTCGCTTCACTTCATTTTTCTTCATTTCACTTATTTTGATATTTTAATAAAATAGTGCAATGAACGAACTAATCATTTGCTAATGAATGAAATTTTCTTCTATGACCGATATGTATATCTTGATACAGCACTATTTTACAATCCATGAAGGATCAGAATCTTCATAAAAATTATAATAAGCTTCCGATCATTGGCAAGATCGCACACAAATAATGCAATATGAATAATAAAATCAATCTCTACTTCTAGGATTGTTCATTCGAATATTAAAGACTTTTACTGATTTCAGCAAGTTCAGTCTACTATGTTTTTCAAGAGCAACGTTTAGGCGATTTATAAACATGATATGGAGGACTAAAAATCAAATTAGTTACTGAATAGAACCAAGTATGAAAAGAATATCATACGAAAAAAACAGAATGTTTCTTTCCGACTGTTTTAAACACCCATGAGTTTTTTTAAAGCGCTACGTAGAGCACGTTCCATGGTGGCATCGAGAGGCGCTTACAGAATTGCGGTCACAAAAGAAGACACTTTTTGAGGAGTATATATAACTACGAAAAAATCTGATTTTAGTATTGGTTTAAAACGCTAGGAAGAAAATGGAAAAAGGAAAGGCAAGTTGCAATGTCTGACATAGAGAGCGGTCGCGAGAGCGAGCCAATAAACATGATTATTAATCTGCTACCACGCAAAGTGAAGTTGATACGTTTCTTTCTGTACACGAAGAGCAGTTATCATAGCTTTAATAATGAGCGACTCTAGAATTTGTAGATAGCGGAAATTGTTACTATCAATACTACTTACTTTTCTATCATCGGTAGTAGTAACAATGTCCTCTATCTACAAATTCTAGAGTCGCTCATTATTAAAGCTATGATGCCGGCTCTTTGTGTACAGAAAGAAACGTATCAACTTCATCTTGTGTGGTAGCGGAAGAAGTAACAGAAGACAAAATAATTAATTCTTCCTATTAGGATGGAATCTTGATAAAAACATAGCAGGGATTGTTGAATCATCTTCTAGATGAGCAGAGGTTTGAAGGTAAAGCAAAATAATTCCGGAAGTCAGCTTCGATTATGTTATGGTGCGCTTTAAAGCAGATGTAGAAATGTCTGTGTGGAATCTATCTTAACGAAGACAATAAGGCATTCATCGAGCAATTGCTTACTAAATTTAGTTTAAATATCCATCGCGAGTTTCAGGCGCTGTGAGACGTGTGTCCAGAATGCCAGAGTGGGTGAGACGAATTCTTAATTGAACAATTACTTCAAGTAACTTGATCTCGTTTCAAAAAGGAACGTTATCGTGCGAGGGATTCAAGTCATTTGCAGGAAATAACTTAAATACAACCACTTCGGCTGTATTGCGTGGCGAGCGACGTCTTTCACGAGGCGACCGAGAAAGACGATATGCGGCATCTAAAATGAGATCTGATATCAGCGGGAGATTATTACCTGATTCTGCACGATGAAACTTGTGGCATATAGTTTACAACTCGTCTCCGCACCTTTGCTAGATTCAGCTTTGCCACTGCGCCTTTGCTTGGGAACATATTCGTTGTTCCTGGAAATATCTACCAAGCAGTGGATTGGTAATTTGTTTCGTAAAAAATGTTTACGAAAGAAAAGTTTCTGTTGCTAGAAACTTGTTTCCAGCCTAGTCTAGGTTTTATGAATATCCAGTGTTCTTGACTGTGCCAAAATCTATCGTATAATTGTGAGTGATTTTGATGACATTTCCGATTTTAATTCTTTTGTAAAGATTTGATTTTTAATACACTGATCAAACTGCGCATTAAATATCAAAACTGCTAAAAGCACATGTTATAGAAATAAAAAGCAAATTTGCTTCAGAAGCAACAATTTTTACGGATAGTATCATCTTATCATAAAAAGCAAATTACCTCGTATATGTAATACAAATTTCAAACGCTTTAGAATATTCATGTGTCAAATAAGATCTCAATGCTATGATAAGTTATGAATAATAAAACGTCTATAATCATGAACATTGCAGAGTGCCAGTTCGTCTGGGCATCGAATAGGAAGATGTCCTCAGACTTGAGCAATTTGAGCACGAAAATTGTCTACGGCTGCCAAGGAATTTTGGTGCTTAAATTGCTCAAGTCTGAGGAAACCCTTTTAGTCAAAACATCTATAATTGTGATAATCCATACAATGATTAAAACATAGGAACTGACATGAAACGTCATAACAGTCACATCAGACGTCATAACAAACACATCAGACGTCATAACAGTCACATCAGACGTCATAACAAACACATCAGACGTCATAACAGTCACATCAGACGTCATAACAGCCACATCAGACGTCATAACAGCCACATCAGACGTCACAACAGTCACATCAGACGTCATAACAAACACATCAGACGTCATAACAGCCACATCAGACGTCACAACAGTCACATCAGACGTCATAACAAACACATCAGACGTCACAACAGTCACATCAGACGTCATAACAGTCACATCAGACGTCATAACAGTCACATCAGACGTCATAACAGTCACATCAGACGTCATAACAAACACATCAGACGTCATAACAGCCACATCAGACGTCACAACAGTCACATCAGACGTCATAACAGACACATCAGACGTCATAACAGACACATTAGACGTCATAACAGTCACATCAGACGTCATAACAGACACATCAGACGTCACAACAGTCACATCAGACGTCATAACAGACATAACATAAACAACAATAACACGAAAATTGAAAAATTAATCAAGGCTATTTGGAAATATTAAGTCGATTTTCGGTTGAGCAATTATTTAGTACAGCTCTTACTTAAAAATTTATTGTTGTTGGTTAACCAAGTTGGGAACGAAGTTCTCGGGATAACCATTACTGTGAAAAAGTTGTATTATATTTTTAATTTCACTATGAAAAATTGTTCATTTGCTTGAAATCATGTACGCACGATTAGTCACACCTACTACTAAGCCTGTATGTCATTGCTTAAGGCGATTGGCTCCAAAATTTAATAACAACCCAATATACGTGTCCTTTCGAAACACACTAGTCTCTACGGTATTCGACATACCTATGCTAACATCTAAAAAAGAAATACTTGCGCCTCCTACTTCAGAGGTAAATTCCAAATTCGGATGCTGTTGATTAAGAAATTGCTTTAACTGATTCATTTTACCTGAATTATCAAAAATGCATATACAGTCATCTACGTATCTATAATAAAATATGGGACTACAGTCCACTTCAAACCAATTCCGTTCTAATTCTGAAAGGAAAAAGTTTGCTAGAGTAGGTGCATGGGGCGACCCCATGCTTACACCATCGCCCTGTCGGAACATTTTGTTGTCAAAAAGAAAATGTCCTTCCGTTGCAAATTTTCATAATTTTATAAAAGTATATTTACTATATTTAGGTTTAGATTCTTTGTAGGCGGTGTCTTCAATATAAATTTAAAAATCCAAAATACTGTTTACTGGTTCATGGCCACGCTTGTTCTCTCAAGTGAACTACAACAAGATAAAATGCTAAAACGTTGACAGAAGATAATAACAGGAGCTAGTGAGTAAAGTTAAAACTACTGTTAAGTTAAAACCAGATGGGTGCAGAATTCGAGCTACAGACCGAAATCGACCAAGGCTGTCCAATCGGCAGTAACACGACACTTGACCGAGTGCGACATTTTATCACAAGCTGAGCAAGGATTCAAAGTGGTGAGGAGCCTCAAAACGAAGTTTCAACTGTCGGTAGCTGAAAGTGTTACCATCAAAGAACAACAGCCTATATTGTGTGCGCAGAAAGACCGACTTCATGTCTTAAAACTAATTTAAAATTTGTTTCTGAATCAATATTTATTGGTAATGTTGTTTAATGCTACCTTTTGCTTTATTTCAGTAGTGAGTGTACATAGTTTTTCTATGATTTCTGACATGTTAGAATGTACTAGTACCTGACGTCATCATTCTTGTGTCTTGCGTAGTTTTAACTTTACTCACTAGTTCCTGTTATTATCTTCTGTCAACGTTTTAGCATTTTATCTTGTAGCTCACTTGAGAGAACAAGCGTGGCCATGAACCAGCAAACAGTGTTTTGGATTTTTAAGCTTATATTTAGGTTTGTTGAGGGAGTTCTCTCTATAGACTAAATCAGCCGCTAAGCGAATAGTTTCATCGACTGGGATATTTGGAAAAGTGAAACTACGTCAAAACTTACTAGGATATTTTTATCATTGAACAAAGTTTTATGTTCATTTATGTTGTCAATCAAGTGTTGTGTTGATTTTAGCATGTACGTAGTATCAGTGTGTTTTTAATGATATTGTCTAAATTTGTATTTGGCTAACTTATAACTAACTGAACCCATGGTACTAATAATTGTTCGCATCGGCTTATCATCTTTGTGTACACAGTATTTTTACTGTTCCGTACATTCTACCAGGTTCACTGGCAGAGGGCATACTTCTTTACATATTTATACAAAAACCGGTACATTCGGTTCTCTTCTATAACCGTTGGATGTTAAATAATCTCAGTATCTACCTGAACCAATTCAAATTTGTTCCTGTCATTCAGGATTTCATACATTTTTGAATATAGTCTTCTGTATTGACGATAACCAGACCGTTACCTTTATCAAACGAACAAATGCGAATGTCTTTACGCAAAACAGCATGGATTCTTTTATTTTCTGCTCATTACAGACTTTTTTACCATCTTTTATGAAATTATTAACTAAATTTTGTAAATCTTGCTTTATAGGAGTCAATCCAAACTGATCATTATTTCGCATAATCACCGAAATAGTTTTTTCAACTTCATACTTTAGTTTGTCATTATTTAATCGCTTCGGAATGATACCATGTTTTAAGCCATACCGTAACAGCTCTGATTCTTCCAAGGTTAGTTGGTAATTACTCAAGTTTACTATGGCCTAAGGGACTTTCGCTCGATTCAAAAACCAAAGTCTTTTTAATTTATCATTGTGCCTATTTTCAATAATTTTAATTTAACCCTTAACTGATTTTATCACCAATAGTTTCAACATTGGTCAACTGAATATCCTGTGATGAATATTTAGATATTTCAGAAAGATAGAAGCTTCATCTTCATTTTTGAAGATGGCTAAGGCATCATCCACGTAATGACGGTAATACAGAGGAGCACAATCAAATTTGCTCTCCATCATATTCATGGCAAGGGCAGGGACCAATTTTGAGGCCATAGCGGTTCCATCATGTAAAGAGTACAACTTTCCGCCAGATTGAAGCAGGCCATTTTTGGAGGCTAAATTGAATAACGCGCCTAGTCAGAAAATTGCCGATGTCTATCGTGTCTCTCAAAGGGACGTTGGGGAATCGACTTTGCACGTAATAAGACACCATGAAACCTTCAGATGCAGGCCTATTCCGATTGCTCACAAAATCTACGAAGTCAAAGTTATCTTTCAGATAGTAATGTTCAGAGTGAGCGACTTTAAAAGCTGATTGAGTCAACCGCTAAGCTCAGAACAATAGCTGTCGGTCATGCTTAAAATTGAATGAAGAGGCCTTCTCTAATTTAGTTTACAAATTCAAATGTGGTCAATGCGACAGTTGCTACCTTGGTGAGACTCGTGGACACCTGATAACTCGTATTGATGAGCATATTAAAGGCAGACCGCGAGATTATGTCATTACAAAGCATATTCATAAAGCGAAAGTCAACGATTGTTCTATTGTCTGCCGTACTAATCACACATCCATATTGATAAAAATGCATGAAACTGATAACTTATTGAACGAATGTCATTCTTCTGTTCCGGTGCATATCTTTTAATTCTGATACAGAGGTAATTGTAAATGCGAAATTACCTCTCTACTCCATTCTTTTGTGAATTTCATTTTAGCTTTTCTTAACTATATTTGACTTCAACGTTGAGAGTTATGCGACAGCTTTATCCATGGGCATCATAATAATGATGGTTTCTTGCTACAGTCAATGTTAGGCCTCATCGACTTCACCCGTGACCATTATTTGAAAGTGATGATCCTCATACGTTCTGCATAGTCATGTGGATGTGTTTTAAACAGTGGTCTTGGCGCCACTTTTCACCAATTTCACGAGTGGTCATGAATTTCGCGTGTTCTTTTTAGTAGCAATAATTATTATGATAATGCGCAATATGAGCTTTATGGCTGTAATACACAGTAGTTGCTGGAAAAGTAGGGTGTTCACCAAACGCTTAAGGAGTAAGTGCATCTGAGCGAGAACGTCTCTGATATAATGTGATGGATTTCTGACACTGCATCAGCTTCAAATTAAGGTAATCTGCAACTAATTTGAGTTTTTTAGATACTCACTGTAAAATACACTGCAGAAATACTGTCGCATATCCATTCTGAAAACAAAACCTCGAGAAATCAAAGAAAAGCAGCAAGTATTCTATAATTCCTGTATTTTATGTTCGCAAGTCCGATTTACATAAATATCAAAGTACATGATAGGTAGTGTTGTCATGGGGAGTCATAAATCAGCACGCGATGATTTGTTGAAGGGAGATACAAGGCAACTACTGCAGAGTTAGCTTTACGACTTTCTCAAATACTTCGTCATTTGCACTTGCTCTCTTTAACTCTCCTACAGAGTTCTTTTGAGGTGTGGAGGCCTGGTGCAAGGTATTTTCTGTTCCTTTTCTTTCTTTTCCAGGTTTTCTTGAATGTTTTCGAGCCACAGTTCGGCGGACTTCAGTTCTTCACATCGCTGCTTTTCTTTATCTAATTCTATACGGAGCTTTTCTTGGAGAGCTTCACGCTTTCTTTTTTCTTCCTTCTTTTCTCGATGTCGCAGCCATGTTCAGTAAAAAGCATGATGCAGTGTACATGTATTTTATCCACTCTTATATTTGAGCTATCAGTTTTCATACTTCTCAAAACGGATTTACAAATCGAAAGGGCTCTCAGGGTTTCAGGTATGAGCGAGCGCCTTTTTTAATCAATATGTCGGATAGGTTTGAAAAATCCATCTCTACCCCTGCATTCCCTTGCGGCAGAACAAAAACTGACTTTGTGACTTTAACCAAAGTTGGCACTTTTCCGTTATCTCCGACCCTCTTCCAAAATGTAGACGCATCGCCACGATCTTGAGAGGATCCTGACAGACTGCTTCGTTGAAGTCAGAATTCAGTTTTCAATCGAGATTTGTTGCTGTCACAAAGCAAGGACGGTGTCGATCGCGCCACTTGTAGAGAACATTTTCGAAATTTTCGTGGTCTTGCTATCGAGGGCCAACAAATCTACAAGACTTAACGAAATTGTTGAAGAAACTTTTTCCTACAATATAGAAGTGCAACACATGTTTTTGGTGATACGGTGAATTTTAGAAAATTCATATTATCAGTGGATGGCGTATGACTATCAGCATCTCAGTCGATGAATACATGCGAAAAATGGTCAAAATAGCACAATTAAACCTTCGAAATTTTGAAATGATAGATTTCGCGTAATCTCATCATTTTTTTCAAAGTCGCGTATTCGCGTTTCCTTCGCGTAATACGCGAGGTTTTCGCGCCGCCACGACCACTGGTTTTAAGCAACAATTATTCTCAATTAGGCCTAACTTCAAGCCAGCTCATAAATTGGCGCCGCTGATGAAACGGTCTCACTCTAGTATCCGGTCTATATGTTAATTTGCTATAATAGGTTGTCTACATTTATTCTTTTAACTTTCAATAACTTTTTAGGGGTTATGGCTTAAGCGAGATTCACGTAGACCTGTATGGCTTGTGAAGTTATAACTATAGAAGTATATATCCAGACAATAGACATAGACGCAAGTTACTCATTTAAAATGCATTCATATAGTAGTGTAGTGTTTTAGAAATTGTAGACTGTGGTGATTTTTTTATGTATAGACCTCGCACTGTAACACCTATGAATCCTTTTCAAAGAAAAAGGAGGCTAAAATATGCAGGGCGTCCAGAATTTTATGGCAAAATTAAATGTCTATAATTCATAAAAAAGCACTTTCTACGTATGAACATTTTCGAATTCATCCTAATTTTTGAATGAGGGGATTTACTTTTCTTATTTCAGTTTTGTGGTTGCGGCTGATTATGACCAATACTTTTTATTTAAAAAACAGACTGTACATACAATGATAGCAACATCAAATATTTATATTCCAGCATTAATATCTTTTCTGTTTCATAACAGAAATCATAGAAATCGAATAGCAGCTAGCAGAGTTGTTGGTTGAAATCACAAAATTTATTTTTGTCACCAAGTATATTGAATCATGAATGAATTATCATTACGAGAATGATGGAGACTATGATGGAGACTACTACAGATGAAGTTGATCTCTTCAAGTTTTATTTCATGAATGGAGAATGTGTCACAGCTGCTATTCGAGCATTCTGCACATGTTGCGTCATCAAGGAGGAAGAAAATGCTCCGAATTACAAATCAATTAAATAAAGATCGAGAACTTCATGGAAACAGGAAATGTCAACGTTATGCAAGCATCTTCGAAAAGACAAAGCTCCGAAGATATCGAACGAGTGGAAGACACTGTTGCTACCACGATATTAAATATTTGTTTATCTGCTCCGGTTTGCTAGAAGTGTGCTTAATTCGAAATTGACGGCACATCGAGGAACCTATTAAGTGGGTTAAAAGAAATTCCTAATACCTTACAGAGGTAGACAGAATAGTTGTGCGTCGCTTGCGGATTAATGTGAGTTCCAGCAAAGTGCTTCGATTGCCACAATTCCTTCAGATTCGAAGAATTCAGATCATTGCGCACAAGTTTTCTCCATGATGTTGGCCCTTCCGATCATTATTAGACAAAGTAGCAGGCGTACGAAAATTAGTTCACTTGAGGATTTCACATCCTCTCCTCGGCATTGCTCACTGTATAGTACATACATTGAATCGAATGTGTGTTGAGGCGATGTGTGTTTTGGTGTGTGCGAAGTGATATCACAGCACGCACGCATCTCTCACTGGCTCTGGTGTCCTCTGCTGACAGCTTATTGTTTGCCATTTCCAATAGCAAGCGACACACGAATTATCTATTCGAGATGGAGCAAGTTGTCTCATTTCTGTGATGTGCCATTTCGTTTTAAGGCTACATATAATTCTTCCTTTCTAGGGAACCGAAGATCCGCGCAGATGAATCTAATTCTGCGGCTGCTACAAATCCAAGTCCACGACATGCAACAACACCGTCTGTTGAGTTATCATGCTATGGAAGAACGCAGAACATGCTGGACACGATTCATCGAAGAAGTGACGCTAGACGACTACTTTCTCGAGTAAATTTTGTTCACGGATGATTCAATGTTCGACGTGAATCTTTTTCTGAATAAACACATTTGCAGAATTTGGAGTGAAGACAAACCAAAGGTCGAAACTTTGGTGATATACAGGATCTTAAAGATTCCATCACGGCTGCTGTGAGAGAAATTCCACAAGACTTCTACAGGTCGACTGTCGTAAAAATATTCATCATAATCAGTCGCAACTCGCAACCACAAAGCTGAAATAAGAAAAGTAAATCCCCATCATTCAAAAGTTGGAGGAATTCGAAAATATTCGTATAAAGTGCCTTTTATGAATTGTACGAGGGGCATTCAAAAAGTTTCCGGAGTGATGCCACTGATAAAAACTCATGAACTTTATCCAAAATCATTTATTCTTTTTCAAAATATGAACCTCCAGCTTCGATGCAACGGTGCAAGCGCTTCATCCAAGTGTCGAGAACGTGGTGAAGGCCGCCTGAACAGAGTTCTCTCAGTTTCACCCTGACATTGTTGTTCAATTCCTCATCTCAGGAGAATTTAAGACCTCTCAAGGTGTTCAAGGTTGGGAAAAGCCAAAAATCACAGGGTGCGAGATCGGGTGAGTAAGGGGGATGAGGGAGAATCTCGACATTCATTTCCACCAGAGTCTCCATCGTGAGTCTGGCCGTGTGGGCGGGAGCGTTGTCATGATGAAGAATCCACCTTGTTGGATCTTGCCAGGACGTTTTGAGGGATGTCGACGAAGGCTGGATTGCTATAGTACTGTACCGTAACAGTAGTGTGTGTGGAGGGAGAGAATGGTCGTAGAAAGGACCGCTACGGTCAAAGAAAACCATGTGTATCACCTTTCCGGCAGAGGGTCTCGCCAGTCCTTCCTTGGAAGGTGGAGAGTCGGTGTGCTTCCAGACGCTGGACTGAAACTTCGTCACAGGTTGAAAGTGATGCATCCAAGACTCGTCGACCGTAATGATCTTGTCCAAAAACGATTCTCCCTCCCTCTCAACAAAGTCTTGCAGATTTCAACTCGCACAGCACGTTGCTCGTCAGTCAGGATCCGGGGCACCCATCAAGCACAGACTCTCCGCATTTTGAGATGATCGACAAGCACAGCGTGGGCACTTCCGACAGAGACGTTCAATGCGTTCGAAACATCTTCCACGGTTTGTCGTCGGTCCTCGTCTATCAGTGCCTGACACTGACTAACCTCCTCGGATGTGGAAGTGGATGGATGTCCACATCTGCTGTCGTCTTTTGCAGAATCGTGACCTTCGGTGAATCTTTTGTGCCACTCAAAACAGGCTGTGCGACTGAGGCATCGATCTCCATACGCTAGTTGCATCTTCTCATAAGTCTTCGCAGTAGATTCCCCAAGTCTCACACAGAAGTGAATAGCACACCGCATTTAAATTCTCAATTCGTCAGGCATTGCATCAACAACATTTGTGAATGAAGAACGCTGAAGAAATGAATCAATGATCAGAGATACTGAATGTCAGGGTGCGATGCACGTCGATCGATGTTCACTATCGAAGCATATGATATGACGTCATGATGTTGATGCTACTATTTTCAGGCACTGTATGAAGATCGAAACCACCACTAGATGAGGTATTTAAAATCATAGACATCGAATTGGTACGATTGGCAGCAGCATTCCGGGAACTTTTTGAATGCTCCTCGTAGACGTTTTAATTTTGCCATGAAATTCTGGACGCCCTGTAGTATGTACATCGTGTCACTATCCAGTATTAGAATAGAATTACATTTTTTCCACGACAACGGTCATGTGTGATTACTTCATAAAATCAAAAGGGGGAACAAAAAAGTTGTGAGGAGAATTTAAAACGTTTGTGGGTCGCTTGGTTGATGACCTCACAAGGCAGCTCATTCCATTTAAAGATAATGCGGACTGAAAAGCTATTCTCCCAAACTTTGCTCTTTGTGATCGATAGATTTCTCAATGTCATTGAGTGATCGAGTCTGTATGATCTCCGCAGTTTTCTGATCCTCTCAAAATAAGTCGCTTCACCTTCGATCATTCCAATTATCAGTTTGTGAATATGACGCATATCCAGATAGATTCTTCTTTCCTTCAATAGAACAAGACTCAATATCCTCAGTCGATTTTCATTCGTTCATTTTTCTTTATGTCCTGGAATTCTGCGCGTGTATTTACCTTGGTCAGCTTCCAATGCATTTCTTTCTGTAGATAGAAAGACCAAATGCATGAATTCACTTATTGGCCGGACATACATGCAGAACATCCGCTTTAAGAATGTATGATCTCTTGTTCTCAAACAACGCAAGAGTAAGTAGACATTCTGCTTGCCCTGCTGACGACGCCTTCAATATATTTGGAAAACTTTCCATCAGTTTGCATAATGACACCCAAATCAACTATTGTTTTCACTGTTGTTATGCATTGGTCGTTGATAGTATAAACATGATGGGGGTTGGTTGGATGAATATGCAAGCATTTTGACTTCGTTTAATTAACATTCAGACCCAGTTTTTCGATGTCATCGGCGACACATTGAAGGTCAGCTTGAAGAGAAGAATGATTTCGAGCTTGGTAAGTGAACATTAAATCGTCGGCATACACTGATAACTGATCTGGTGAGACATCATCTGTAACTCCAAGAAAATAAAGTTTGAAAAAATGTCGGTCCCAGACAAGATCCTTGTACGACAGAACTAGTGACCGCTAGTGGAGTTGAAAGCATACTCCCAACTTTCACTATTTGATTTCGCTGTCTGAAGTTCGCATCGCGAAGAAAAGTGACTAACCTCTATTCGAAACCAAGCCTTTCTAGAATTCGAAAAAGAACAGTGTGACTACACATGTCGAACGCGCGCCGGATATCAACGAAGATCATGTCGGTGGGCTGCTTTGCTTCATAGTTGAGGGAAACACTGTGCGTTGTACGTAGTAATCGTGTAATGCAGTCCTCGCCCGTCGAAAACCCATGTTGCCAATTAGGCACAAGCGCATTATTCGTGATATGAGAGTCGATACGTGCACGTATCATTCTCTCCATTACACGCAGTACAGCTGATGTGAGCTAAATCGGTCGATAGTGTTCTGGGCGTGTTGGTGAACTAACCTTCGGGATAGGGGTTATGATCGAATATTTCCAATCAGTAGGAATTCGCCGTTTCGTATGAAGCTGTAAAGAGTGTACAGTGCGGTTGAGCTAGGGCAAACGCGAGTTTCTTCAGCAGAACGGTTGGTATTCCGTCAACACCAGTTGACATTTTCGGTTATAAATTTACAAGGGTTTGGAAGCTGTCCGTTATCGCGAAATTCAGCTGTGGCATAGCTTTCGTCGGTAATGTTGGAAGGTCCGGAAGCGAACACGTTATTGTCTGTGGCGAGTCGACAGTGAAAACAGATTGAACAAACCGATTGAGAAGTCGGGCTTTCACTCCTTCACTTGCTATCTGCCGACCAACTTCGACTATCAGTGAAATCGATGAATTCTGTTGCTTGCCTAGCCGTTGCCTTAGATATGACCAGATTTTGTTGGGTTGTGGATTCATCAGAAATGATGTCTACATGTCGCATAAGTACCTCCGAAATGCGCGTCGAAAAATCAGAGCTGCCCGATGGGATGCGGTGGGATTAAGTTTGTAAAGGTCACAATGTTGTTGACGTTCATCACGGAGCACTCGTAGTTGAATTGGCAACTGTTTTTGCACCTGACGGCGAGTTTGCTGAGGAACGTAAGCAAGTATAAGCGCTGTGAGAATCGTTTTGATAGTTTCTCGTATCTGTTCTATATTTGTACATGCATCCAATAACTGAGGCCAACAAATATAATGACGCAGATAGGCCTCCATCGAGTTGTAGTCTGTCTTACGAAAATTGAGGAACCTTTTATTGTCGTTTGACGCATGATGGTTAAGATGACACGTCACGGAACAGTGATCTGCAGTCCTAAACGGTTCACATAATTGAACATAACTCACAAGCTCTGTCTCACTACGTGTGAGTACGAGATCGAGGACACGGTGTCCACGAGTGGATTCTCCTACATGTGGATTAGGTCGTGCTGTTGGCATAGGTGCAGAAAATCACGATCGGCGACTCGTTTGGCAACATTGATACCACAGTCGATATGACAGTTACAGTCACCTACGATGATGATGCACCCTTGCGTTATAAGTACAGTATCGAGGAACTCAAGAAGTGGTGTCAGCTGAGCTGAAGGTGGTCGGTAGACACAGCAGATGGTAAATGATCTCCCTGGCACGTGTAATTGAACGGAGATAACTTCGAAAGATTCAAGGACTGTTGAATGGATAGATGATGGAACGAGAACGATGACACCTCCACCTGCTGAATGCCTGCGATCTAGACGATAAGTGGTAGACCACTGATAACTTCTTCAGTTGATGTACCCGCCTTTAACCACGTTTCACATAAGGCATACACAACATTTTCTTTATAAATTACATGTAGCTCGTCGAATTTATTTGAGAGAGATTGAACATTAGCAGAGTAAATCTTCAGTAACTTTTCGCGGTTAGTGTAAGACTTGGGAACGATTTTCACTAATGAGTGACTCTTGGTTACAGCAACTCTCTTGCGATCTGAATATTCGAATCGCCCACGGTCGCTTATCTTACTGTAATCGGTCTGCTCAAACTTTGCGAGTTCTGGTTTCTTTCAGACTCACGGTAACGCCCTTGGTGGGAATCCTCAAGGTCAGGTGAAGTATGACGGATATCGTTAGAAATTGCTCTTTCCTCTTCCTTTGGATTTCCCTGCAAATGCGACTCACTTCCTGGTATTCCTTCATCGAATTGTGTAGCAGTTTTAGGAACCATAAGCGGAGTCGTGTTGCTCGCAAGATGAGGAGATCAGCAGACCGTAAGTGCAGAAGTTGGTCTCGTGCGTAGGAAAGTCTTGTTGACGTAATTGCGTGTGTCACGGTCACAGCGCGCAATATTGATAGGGAATAATATCTATATCATAATGTTAGCATTGTAATATTACACACATAACGCATATTTATATTCAGAAGAGTTCACGTGCTTTGGCGGGATAGTCATAAAAACGTAGCTGTTGATTCACTGAGTATTTCTGTGTGAAAAGTTAAGAAAATGAGGCTTTATGAGGGTAGAAAGGGGAATATGGAGTCATTGTAGCGAACGCACAGCGCGAGAGATAACCTTCTCGCTTGACGCTTAGGAGAAGGAATGTGCATGTATATTTATCGATGCTCACAAAAATATCAACTTGTTAATAGAAATAGAATCATCGAACATGGATACAAGCTTGTTATGTTTGGCCAATATCTAAATTACTTTAAAAAAAGTCCAATTCTAATTAAGCTCATTTAAATATTTCACGCGTGGGTCTATAATATATGTTGTATACATTTCCATTCATGTATAGTTACTCAACTCCAAACAAATGTAACGCGTATGTATTTGAATCAAATCAATGTATTATCTCTTTTCTGTCTTTTTACATATATTTTCCAGTTGAATGAAGACAAGTATGTCTACTTAAAATCTCAAAACTCAAGAACCTGTAAATATTTTAATTTGTAAAACTAAGGTATGTACTGAATGCAATTTTCAATGTATTTTACAGGCCCACTTTTACATAAAAACACCTCGATTTTAGCACATTAGACATTCGAATTGATAGGAAATTCAAGTACTAAAATTTGAGATTAGAAAACATCAAAAATATTTACTAAATATAATTTAAGTACATATCTATCATTTTCTGAACATTTTGTTATCTCTGATTCCTTAATAGAGTTTTTACCATTGCAAAAATCAGAGTAAAATTCTTCACATGTAGACTATATTTCAATTTGAAGAAAACGATGAGTTCCTTAATACAACCAATCAGCAGACGATTTCGGTTATCTGCCCAAACATTTTACATTGCAGAGTACCCCTTCGACGAACGCATTGCTGACACGGATACCAATGAACACCTGGTAATGAAAAATTAAGCAAGTAGGGGCATATAGTTCCATGTAATGCTGTCAGAAAGGAGTGGCGGAAGTAAAGCTTAAACTCATCCAATGTTGGCTTGTCATCATCTGCGATGTCGTCCACCGGATCATCACAAAGATGCCACTTTGTACGATGCACCAGGTTTTGAAACAATGGACACTACCATTGCCCGCTAGAGGGCTTTAGAGTTCAGCGGACAGACTCCTCAAATAGTGGAGTGTCTGTTGAAATACCTGGCACCTGCCAACCTTGACCTTCCGTGTACTTCAGTATTAGCATTAATTCTCACTCTTCACAGATTTTTAGCAAAAAGTTATGTCGGTTCACTCTGTATGAACATTGGGGAGCTTTCATTTTGCATGAAATGAATAACTCTGCCAACACAATTTGTAGGTTTCTATACAAATAGCCCTACCTGAAAAAAGTACACCGATGACGGTTTAAGCCTTTATTGATTAATAAATCCCGATAGATTGAACGCGACGCATCGTTCATCAAATATCCTTCATAGAACTCAAACGTGAGATGCTCACTATAATCTTAGATAATAAAGCACCTTAGAAAGCACCCGCACTGTGTCAGATTCGCTTAAATGTTATTGTATTTACAATTATTAACCACATGCGACTGTTCCGTAAACTTAGACTCGAAAAATAGTATTGGCATCATTCAACAGATTCAAACAATACAAATTAATTGCTTGAATGGCAAGAAAATTATAAAAAAGCTGTCTAATCACAGGACGAATTGAACCATGAACACAACGAAAGTTCAAATTCACTCCTCTTTGCTGAAGCACATTAAGGTAGTGGACACTTTAGCCGTGAGAATCCGCATTGACCTTGCCCACAATGACTATCTATGGTTCAGTAACGTCTCACACGCTGCTTTTGTTCAAGCCACAGAGAATAGTTCGCATTATCATTATTTCAGGCACAACATGCTTTGGAGGCGAAATTAGACAATTAATGGCTTCTAGCCTTAATGATGATGCAGGTAGAATTCCATCGCAGTTCTAATTCATTCATGGAAATAAGCCATGCAGATGATCAATAATTAAAAATCTGGTCTTTTTTTATTCACGATTTGCTTCAAAAGTATTCAGGCAAATGGATCAAATCGATTAACTTGATTGCTGATCAAAATAAATAAATATCAAGTGATTCAGGGATTTGTTTATCTGCATCAATTGACTTAGTTGTCAAGACGGTCTTGTTAGATAGTCTTTCATATTCAAGTATTTTTACCAAACTGACATCAGCTGAGATGATCCATTCGTAAAAGAAATTGGTCCATGAAATGTCCCCCCGTAACTTAAGAATGATTACGGTAGTTTCTATTGTTACCATTAAGTGGACACAATAAGACATCCACAGGCTATTGTTGCCACTTAAAAAATTTCAAAGCACATGCTGTCACAACGATTCTGATTGTTGAGTTGTTGCACAAAATCCTTTCAAAACATATCCAAATTATTAGCTACATGAAATTCAATTTCGTCTTAGAAATACTTAGATTTTTGTATGATCTCACAAGCACTGATGATGATGATGATGTTTGATTGATTTCTTTTAATTAAGCAAATGAGTGGTTAATACATGTTTATCAGAAGTGAATTTCTTTTCATCGAATGTGTACCCTAATTAATAGATCTACTAACGTATTTTCCTCAGATGTGATTACCGGTATTCAAAAATTTGTATTCTCTGAAAGTGAACTTCATGTTATCATTTATTTGTGTTTGTAAAACACGAACAATGCATTGAGAATCAACAGCTCAAGAATGTGAATCGTCGAGGCAGCATGGATTCTGAAATTTTTGAAATAACAACAGCCTGTGGGTGCCTTATTGTTTTCCACTCAGTGATAACAATAGCCACTACCAATGATTAGATGAACATTTATAATCTTTCATCGTTCTGCATCACATTGGTGTCGTAGCGACAGGATTCAATGTAAAAATGAGAATATTGTAGCAAAAACTCAGTAAAAACCAATAAAACCTTTTATTGAGGTTCGACTAAAAAGCAGCCTTCTCGCTGCGCTTACAGAAATGGTCAGACAAGTCCTAAGAATTTGGATATTAGCTTATAATTTGAAGTTGCTAACACAACTCAATCAAACATATTTAGAAACCTAAAGAAATATCAAATGCAATATTGGACAGTTCATGACTAGAAAAATGCAAGATATCCAACAAGTACACAACTACCTAAACCTACAAGTAAAACTATGTCATCAATACTATTTATAACTTCAGTTTATATCCACAGTACAATCATCATATAATTTCTATCACCTAAAATCTATGTGCGTTCTAAAGAACACATAGCAATCACTAGAAGAAGAATTTCGCATATCTTTAACAATAAAAATTGTGCAGTCACTTTCAAGCTAATAAAAACATTAAAAAAGTTCATCATATAAAATCACTTCAAATAAACATTTATCACATAATATTTTATACTATTAAGTGCAAATGTTAATACTGGCACAAAGATGGAAGTCCATCAGAACATCAAGTCCTTCTACGTGACGGCAGCTACTTATGTGATGAAGTTACTACTCTGTAGTGATGTGTTATCGAATCCCTGTCACAGATTTGCAATTACGCACTAGTGTCGAGTACATTACAGACATTATCAATCAACAAGTTTAGTATGTGTTTATCACTTTTTGGTGACATTTTAAGGAAGTGGAAAAGTGCCACTTGCAAATCATTGCAAAAGTTGTCTCAAAAATAAAATAATTTCAATTTCATTTAAGTCATTCATGGGCTATTACTAAAACACACCAAGGGCCAAATACTGTTAATTTTCAAGTAGGGACCTACTAATTAATGTCTCGTAGGCCTACTATGAATTAATTTGTCATATCAGCGACTTGTCAGATAGCGCCAATGCTCAGCAAAAAAATCATTCATTTGTATATAAAACCTTACTTGTGAGTTATGGTTGAACATTTTGATGCATAAAATGGAGCTCATTTCGATCTTTAATGTAACAACAATGAGACCAATTTGAAAGTGTAGAAACAGTGTAGAATACATTTCTAATAATATGTTGCCAAAGTTCTCTCCTCTCAGTGAGTGACACAATCTGACGCCCTTCCTATTGCACACGATGGAGCAATGGCAGTCAAGCTGTAGTCTCCGTCTCATTGTTTTGGTAGGTTTTGGAAAGTTATTCTTGACATTCACCATCAAAGCGTAGTTGGAATCCTCTCATGCCATGATTGCTCTAATAATTAGAATTTAAAGAATACGTTAAAATCCAAGAATGAATGATCAGAAAACAAATTCCTCCAATTGTCTGACTTATTACATTGTGAACAAGTCATTACGTGTAAATAAAATAAGATGCATTTTTGTCATTCTCATCTTGAATGTTATTAATCAAATTATTATTACTTTTTCAATTTCGTCTATTATTCTACTACTTCTATTTCTGAATTACTTTCCATTGCTTTCTGGGGAAAAATGTTTGTGAATTTATTGCCAATACATCTTGATTCTTATCAGGCTACATGTAATGAAAAATGAAATATTATTCGATTACTTAGGCTTTTTTTAGGACCATTTCATTATCGCTTAAATTAATCAACGATTATGAATCTAAAGCAGTTTGAAATACGTTTGTATGGGTATTTAAAAGCGTTCTTGATATTCTAAAATAGTAAACCCACAATTCAGTAAATTTGAAAAAAATGAAAATCACGGAATATTAGCACTGTTGTAATCAGGGATGCGGAGTCGGAGTCCTATCATTTTTGCTGGAGTCGGAGTCGAAGTCCTATCAACCCCCGGAGTCGGAGTCCTATCAAAATGATAGGACTCCGCATCCCTGGTTGTAATACCTCACACGTAACCCATCAGTATCAATGATAACCTATTTTGTCCTCATTTGCTGAAATTTATAAATAGGATTATTGGTTGTCTAAATGTTGAAAATAACTAACCATTCCATCTATCAGGACGGCTAGTGCAAAAGTGTTGTAGTACATGAAGAGAATGTGTCGCTTAAATTCCACTTCAGCGCAAAATTTATTCAAGTATGGAATAACTTTTATAATTGCAGTTCATGACTCGATTTGTTTATTCATATTTGAAAAATCATACACCATCTTGAAGCCAATGCGCTCAACATTACTCAACATTGCCGTAAACATCACATTAGATATCCTTTAGTATTGCATTTAAATATTCAATCTAACATCCCTAGAAAGATCTCGACCTTGCTAGGAAATTTGCCAGATTGAAGACATAGCGATCGGAGGATAGTGTTGGGCTAGCACTAGGATAGTTACTATCTTTATTAATACAACAGCATAGTGCTAGGTCTCAGACATAGTACTAGCCTAGCGCTACCAGGAGTTGTAACTAGGGTAGCGCTAGACTAGCACTATAGTAGAGCTAGGGTACTGTTATCTTTATTAATACGGCTCCTGATGATATTAGGGATGTCCCGATTTCGCAAATGTGAATGTTGGCAGGTCTGTGTAGAATTTATTTCACTTGAATATGTTGACATCTTTGTTTCAGCTGACATTCCCCAGTTTCTTCAAGGTGTTGATTGTTAAGTCCGCACAATCTCAATCAAAATCTCTTGAATGAAATTGACTCTCAAGTTTAGATATTTGAAAATTCTTTTAGTAATGTGTGGGAAATTTCGACTTCACACGGTCCTCCTATTTTGTGTGTTTATCTATATAGCAGTCACATCGGTATCTTCAGGTAAGTCATGTTTCTTTGGCTGTCTGTGCGTTAAGAAATTTGCTTAGTCCATAATCGGTGTTCGTTAGTCCCAATTCTATCAGCTTCAAACTAATCTCATGTGTTAAACTCCTAACTCGTAGCATCAATAGATTCTTTTGTACTTGAAGCTGTCGGATAGCAGGCTAATACTTAGCATTTATAATTGTATCAGAATGTCATAAAAGGTCATTAATTCTTTTCAGCTACAAACCTATGTATAATTTATATTCTCACCCCGAGACTTCAGGAAGTGGTAGCAGGTGCATTTTGTACCTGATTGGACATAGGCGAAATGTCTTCTTATCGACGGAATATTTTTCAAGTGTGAAATTGTCTTGGAAAACCTTTTTTTATAATAATAATACCCCCAGTACTACTAACCCAGTACTGAGAATCGTGGGGGAAATTACAAATTTCACAAATATCAAGACAAGGCAGAAAGTAAGTTTCCAAGTCGTCCGATAGAAAAAACATGAATATCAATTGATGATTAAAATCCGCTGTTCCATAACTTCGACATGACCACTACAAATGAATACTGTTGAATAGAGTTAGATTTGACCGGAAGACGAAATTTGCCGGAGTATGGCAGCCTTGGAAGAAGAATGTGATGTAGAGGGTGTTCAATATCAGCAACGATTCTTTTAAATAACTTCAAGATAGCCATAGTTCTGCGATAACTAAGAGGAATCATGCATTGACACTTGGAGGAAGAGCCACATATTAAACGATATGACCGATATTGCACCTTTTCCAAAAGAAGTGATGGATAGCTTTGTAGACTCACAAAAAGAGTTGAACAATATTCCATTATGGATCTGATACATGCTTGATAGATGTGCAATAAATCCTCATGATTCAAGAACGGCTTCAGCTGACGTATGACATGCAGACAGGATGAAGATTTTCTCGAAATTGCCGAAATATGTCGATGATTTTCTCGAAATATGGTATTCATTATTTCCCCATTCAAGTTGCTGATCGAATTACGAAATAAGAAAGCGTGTTACTTAAGGGTGTAGTTCACTCAATTTCAGAAGCGATTTTTATCTTTGAATATTAAAATATTGAATCACTCTGACGATTTCTTGTCACTTTCCCAATTATTTGTTCGTTAGTTTGCCTGTCATGTCATGTCATGTCAAGGTTTCATGATGACGTCACAACTGCCAATTCGTGCTTGCTGAGAAGCAGAACGCCGTACACTACACAGTTATCTTGCTGTTCTCAGAGTGAACCTAGGGCAACTAGATTATTCTTGAATGAGATATATCGAAAGATAACAAAAAAGAAAAACATGTGACTGATCACGATGCACCACACACACACACACACATGCGAATGCGAAAAAGCAAAATACAACACTGATTGTTCGCTGTTTATTAACTTTCAGATTCTAAAATGTACATTTACTAGAGTCATCAAATTTTTACGATAACTGCAAAAATACGCCACTGCAATCCAACACAAAATGTTTTTAATTATAGGCAAAATCAAACGTTATGATAGATGAATTAGAGCAGTCAGAGCGTTCTGGAGCGTTGTGGTGCTTTTAGTCCGAATGCCCTTCCTGCCGATTTCCAATGACACTCTCGGGGCTAGACCTCTGGACCAAAAGATCGCTAGGCCAAGTACTTCACCACTGTGCCACGGAGACCACTAATGCATGTCTGTCGATTCCGGAAATGAAACAAGTGATATTGACGGTGTGATATTGACTTAATCTTCTGTTTTCTAACATCTATCTTCATTTATCATTAATGTTTGCTTTCTTAGATGCTATTTACTTCTGTATTGTCTTTCTTAGCTATCTTGAATATGCAGAATGTTGAAATGTGATCATTCCGTTCTACGAGACACAGCGCATGTTCCGTTCATTCTTCTAACGAAACGAAACGCCTAGGATAGATTTGAAATATAAACATCTGATAAAAAGACTTCCTTCGAATTCTCACATGTCCATAAATGTCGCAACTCAAATCTGTGCTTACATTTCTGTTACCGAGAAGTTTTCTTCTCATGTCAACAGAATAGAAAATATAATTATTCTCCAAACAAGCTGAGTTTCAATTATACATTTTACACAGGTATTAAATTTCATGACATAAAGCACTAATAATTGGAGAAAAGGATCAGATGACCCGTGCATGGGGTATTAGGCCTGGCCCCGTTTCTTACTTAGCGCATATTCAAGTACATGTACATACATCATGCATGCACGCATAATTACCAAGCACTTAGACAAATTATAGTGTTACAACCATAGAGTAGGGATACATAGGTAGAGTGTCGACTCAAAAAATATCTGTATACAGTGAAAATTTTTATACCAAAAGATTCAGTTTCTTGCGGAGATTACGTTCCCGTGGTTCAAGAAATTATTTGAGCAATTTCAAAAAGTCAAAATATTGCCAATTTATCTACTACCGAGATGACGCCCCCTTATAAGTAGTATGAAACAAGTTGCATATCAAAAGGAATGAATATCTGCTAATAAGCATCGTAATTTAGCGGAAATATAGCTAATTTGCAAAGGAATTTCATGAACCGCATTATAATCGAAGTCCTCATGAAAAAGTCAAGATCTTATTGTCCTTTCTTGGCTGAAATTTTATGTTATTAATTCAATTATCATCGGCATGATTTTGTGATTCACCAAATTTACATGTTTCATTTCTAGAATCTGAATAGTGATGTGAACCCTCACATCTTTCAAAGTTAGCTTTATCTTTGATTATGTTGTTTTGCTCTTCCAGTGGCAGGTTGCCTGTGATATGATCACGCTTTAGAAATTACTCTTGAGGTTGAGCATGACATTAATAGTAACCTATCGAATTGCCAATTTAGCAAATGTTGTCTCTCCAATGCTGTCATGACACGAAGAATCTGAAAAATACCATCATTTCTTCTGCATTACAATCATGATCAGTCAATATCGTGGTAATTTCTTCAAAACAGCAAAAATTTGCATATCTCACATTTGGTATCAACATCCAAGGTTCAACTCGAGTTCATTTAATGAAATCGAAACTGTATGCACATTGGGGATTTAATTAGTCCTGAGTTGCTACTCTACCTAATATACCTACTCTATGGGTTGACCATCTTCATTTTATAAAGAGTCGCACATCATATGGAAAGTATCAAAATCCATGTCCATTTCATCGGAAACGAAATCTCAAGTTCGACTCAAGAATTGGAATAAAAGCTGTCTGATTTTGTAATATTCCTTCAGCATCATATATCTCAAATCTTTTAATCTAACAATTTTCTTTGACATGTCAGAACATGCCTCGTTGGTTTAAGATGAGCTCTATTACACATTAATTTTTCAGTTGTTCGTCTTTCGGAAAGCTGCAGAAGGCAGTTTCCTTAGGATCGTCTGTTTTTTAGCACACTTGTATGCGCAGCATTGTGCCATTTCGGAGATTCGTATGTGTTCAGAGAACACAAACAAGTGACTTCCTGTCAAAGAAGTCCATTGCTTCCTGTTCATTTTCTCCCTGCACGTTGATCCTCTTACGCATAGCTGATTCGTTGCAAAGCATGCTAACAGCGGCGCATCAGATCATTGGCAGATGTGACGTCATGTCGTCTCCTAACGTTGATGATTGTGGTTAACTGAGGCATCAGAAGTGCGTAAAAGTTAGCAAGATTGACTAGCCATGCGATGAAGAAGCCATTGAGACAAGGTTGAAAATTTGACCGAACTACTCATTTAATTCACCCTCGGAAAAAGATAGCTATTTAAATTCCTCTAGAGGCCACAGTCTAGATCTAGGCAAAGATACTAGTATAAGTGTAAACCTAAGAAAGTATCCTAGAAGCCACATGTCTCGATATCTTAGCATTGTGTCTTCAGCTTGAATGTAAGCATAGATGCAGGGCGAAATATACTTGGAGGAACAACCGCTAATGTAAATAGTCGGCCTATGATACGAAGATAAGACTTGCGAGTAACATGTTGCCGACATCACGAGTGCTATATTCAGGGTTAGCATATTTAAAAAAACCCGCAGGTTTTTGGGTTTTTAAATAGGAAATTTGGTGGCTTATTAAATAGGAGGCTGGGTTATTTGAAATAGCAGATTGTCTTTCTTGTATATAAGGCCAAGATTTTTAAATGGAGGTTGTATATCATCAGATCGGAACTTCAACAGCCTACCCAACTTTGAAACTCCATCTGGTGAATGAGCGTGATCTCAGACTTTTTTCAGTAGTTATACATATCTTACCCTGATTAGTAGAATTTTATAGTTGTTCTACATTGCTGCTTCTGGGTGATTGAATCAGTCTGCTATATCATTTAATTTTCACGGTCACAAGATTTTCTATACCTTTTTAGTAATTCTTGTACTAGCCACACTTTTCGTTATGAACATTTTTGGTTCATTGATTTTAGTATGACGGAATCGTGCACGTGATATTATACGCTCAGTTGTATCACTAAATTTGTTTTCTTTGGAGTAAATATTAAACTAGATAATCTACTGATGTCAAAGTTACTTACAATTTCATGTGGATGCATAAGTATTAACCCACGTAGACGTTAAGCCTGAATTATGTCTGTTTCACACCCTGTTAGATCGATAGTGTCAAGTAATGTAGCAAGCGCACTAAATATTCTCCATTTGCTATAGGCCCTCCCTATCTGATTAATAAAAGCTACAATCCACTCCAATTAAGCTTGTAGAATCTCCTAATGAAGCATCCAGAACATGCAGAATACCTATATGAACTTAGAGGACAGTTCGAATATTAAAGTTGCACATTCATTTCACTTGTAGGTTCATCGAGTTGTGGAAGTTCGCCTCTATTGACTGCCACAGAAGGCCACATTGTGAGTCACAGAGGATTCAACAGGATAAATAAATATCCAAAGAATCTCATCTGTCAATGGAACATCATTGGACGGAAGGGGAAGGCCGTGCGTCTTCATGTTGAGTATCTTCGAGTGGCATTTGCTTCGGATCAGAAATGTGAAGACGAAGACTACCTCACCATCTACGATGGTACTAATGAGGCGAGTCCCACATTGAGAGAGAGAGAAAAGAGAGAAAATTATATATTTGTAAATAGAAATCAGAAATTACAAAGATAATTTTACAAAAATAGTTCAAGTCAAAGACGTCAAGTTATTAGATAACACAGATGAAAAAATCACAAAGCAGTTGTGTCTACGTTTCGTTCGGGAGAAAAAGACAGGGTAACGTCCATTCGTCCTATGTGGTACAATGTCAAAAAGAGGATGATCTGGACTTTGACAATTTTGAAGAAAGTCATCAAATAGTTTGCGTCTTCTTACTAAAAAGTTTTCAGTATTGTTTTGACAAGGACATGATGGCATACAAATAATTTTCTTCGCACGCTTAATGATCTTTCTTACAGTGCTATAACAAGATGAATCAAATCTACCGAATAATTGTGTAACGTACAATAATAATGATTCAATATTGGCAGTGTAAACTTGCCACAGTTCATCATGATTTAGACAGCTCTTCAAAATCTTCAATAAATACAGACGTCTTGAACAACGAAGTTCGATCTCCTTAAAATGTTCCGTCCATGTTAAATTATTATTCCAAGTAACGCCTAATATTTTCATATCGTCAACAAGACTAAAAGGAAATGAGACATCAATACTACTACATTTCCTATGAAAAACAATGCCCTTAGTTTTTGATTCATTGAGTACAAATGAATTAGAGAGTGCCCAATCTTTCACATGATAATATTCAAAATTGATAGTAGAGATACATTGGGAAACACAACTTTTATATATTGGACAAATTTCATAGATATCGTCGGCATATTGAGCAATGTTAGTAGTAGTGGAAAAAGGTTTCAAGTCATGACAGTACAATATAAAGAGAAAAGGTCCTAATAATGACCCTTGAGGAGCTCCACTAGTAACATGAGAGAAGGAGCTGTAACTATCTTGAAATTTCACACACTGAAATTGACTTTCTAAGTATGAGTACATGATCTTAACAAAACCATTTGGAAAATGTAATTTGAAAAGTTTTTCGAGGAGCAACTTATGACAAAATGGTATCAAAAGCTTTTGATATATCATAGTTCAGCAATAAACATGCACAAACATCATCAATATCTAGAAGGGCAGTAATATAGTCGTGTACAGAAACGAGGCAGCAAGTAGTATTAGATTTTGGTCTGTAAGCAAATTGAAAATGAGGAACATGACGGTAAGACATAATACGGATATCATTAAGCAACGTGAGTTCAAGCAATTCTGCTGGGACACTCAACAAAGTTATAGGTCTTAGTTGCTCAACAGTAGGATTAGAAATTTTCGGAACAGGTGAAACAGTACACATTTTAAAAATTCTAGGAACGTATCTTTAAATGATGCTACAGTTGATGATATTGCACAATGGTTCACTAAGAAATGGTGCAGCGAGTTTGTAGAAGATGTTTTGTATACCATCTGACCCAGTGGCTTTCGACGTTGATAACTTCTCAAGATATTGAAATATAACAAATGGCTCAGAAAGAGGACACCAACTCTCATCATCAACAATAGAGGAGATATCAAAAACTTCTCTCTGCTTGAATACAGAAACAAACTGGTTATTAATGGCATCAGCAACATCTTCTGAATTGTCAAAATGTCTAGCAATCGATGAAAGAGGGTCTTTAATGTTCTTCCCGTTTATGTCACTAACAATATTCCAAATATTTCGTTTAGACGATTTACATCTATTTACCCAATTCTTTTTACCCAAACATTTTTCAATCAGAACTTTACACTTCTCACGCAAAACATTGTAGGCTTGAAAGTTCCCTGATCTGTAAGCAGACCATCTACGATTTATCAAATCTTTTAATTGCGGAGTCATCCAAGGTTTGTCAGAATTCGATAATGTAACTAAAGTGCACGGGATAGAGGATATACAGTTTGTAAACACGCGATAAAAAATATCAACTTTGGTATCAAGATTCTGTTCAAAATATATCTCACGAAAAGCACCATTGTTGAGAGATTGATAGAAAACGGCTAATGATGATGGACTTAAGTCGTAAACTGGAAGTGTACGCAAATTATCAGACTAATTCTTGGAACAACTCGGACGGAGAAAAACTTGCCCATGTGAGCCACGACGCCTGCTAGTCATAGCAGGACCAACAATTGCATCATTATATGATGAGCTAAGGGAATTGCTCATAAGAATTCTGTCCAAGAAGGAATCACCTCGGGTAGGAGCAAACACTTTGTCTGTGAGATCATGAGATCTCTCGAGAGAACCGGTTTCAAGATGGTTGAAATCACCACATACTAGGATTTCAATATTCGGATAATAAGAAGTCCATTGATCAAGTTCGTCTATCAAAAAATCAGAAATATCATTTTGTAGATGGACGGGTAAATTAGGAGGAGAATAGATAGAAACAAGGACAAATCGTTGGTTTCTAAATGTAAAATGTAGAATGATGGATTGGCGGTGATGTGTACAGAGAAGAAATACTTTCCATCAAAGTTTTATTCCAGTGGTCAAAGTCTGATGCTGAGATTCAAGTCAAACGGAGATAGATACAGACGAGAAGGATTCAATGTCAGTTACAGCCTCATCGACAGATCAGGTAAGAAATGGACAGCTGATTGTTCTTAACATTTTCGCAATCTCCAATATGAGGGAATGATGGGCTTTAGGGGAGGATGCCGGCTGCAGAGTTGATGGGCCATGTGGCCCCGAACAGTGTGACCCCTCCCTCACTGTCAGGTATCAAGTTTTGGGAGTTAGTTGTATAGGAGAAGAGATGTCTTGTATTGGATGATTTTGATTTGTAGATTGTTCGGAACTGAGCGGGAGTTCTGCGTGTGAGTCTGTCGAGCGTTCGCTCTGACTTGTGGATTGTTTGGTGGATTGCGTCAGTGACTGTTGCTTTGTCTGAGTATGAGTATATTTTCAAATACATCGGAAATCATGTAATACTTCTGACGTAGCCAGGAGTGAATTGTTCACGTCATGATTCACAGTTCTGCATACCATCTCACTATTAATCGCCAGTTTCAATGCAGTCATATGTGAAGCTCAGTTGATTTGCGCTTTGTTGACGTCAGCATCAGAAAACTATTGATTCAAACTGTGTTAAATTCTGCGTGATCGGAAAAAAAGTTGTAAGCGGGTAATTTAGTCATCAACAAATTTGACCTCGATAAAATAGTTCGTGTGATTAAGGAAGATTTGCGGAAGGTCTGATCCCCACCGGCAAAGAGTCGACTGCCGGACCGGCATCACCGATTTATTAGGGCATAGGACAAAGGTTGAGAAAATCGACATTCCACGATGATAAAAATGCACATCCACCCTAAGACTTTCTATGGAATTGTCAATTTCTATGATCTATACTAATTTTACAGAAGTCTATGATCCTGCAGTGTCGATTTCTCTATTTCTGCCATATTTCTATTCCACTGCTAATGCTGACATTTGTATTTCACTTTGAATTTCAAATTCTTCTATTTCTCAGACAAATTCATTCGATATCATTCCTTCTGCCTGCAATGTGTTTTGTGAATAATTTGTTTACGAAGTTGTCATTTGGATAAAAGAGGAGGAAATTGTATCAACAAATGAGAAAGTTATTTAAATGAGAAAATGAATTGGAAACTTGTCAAATCGACGGCCATTTATTTGCAAAATGAAAATGAACAGAAATCAAAATTTTGGTTAAATTAAGCTTTTAATTGACCTTCATGGAATTTACTTTCCCAAATAATTTCAATAGTCAAGTGATAAGAAAATATTCATGCAACCTAATTTTGTTACTGTAGAGCAAAGCTTGCGTTTAATCTACATGTCCATATCACCCGATCTTAAAGTCTTACAATTGATCTGAGTATAGACACATTGCATTTGAATTGCTAGTAATCAGAAATATGTTCACAACCAAATCTGTTCTAGGCCTATATGTCTATATACCTATCAAATGTATTCTAGTGTTCATGACGGAAATTTTCTGCGAAGTTCTCGATTTCATTTAATCGCCAGTTTCAATGCAGTCATATGTGACATTTTAGCCAAGAAGCAGAATAAGATATCAACTTTTGCATGAAGATTTGTGTTATATTGCAGTTCATGAAATTTCCTTGATAATCACCTCAGTCTCCGTTTAATTAAGATACTTGTAATTATATTTTCATTCTTTCTCATGTTCTAAAAGTTTCATGCTACTTATATATTGTAGCCTGAGGTTCCAAGTCGCTAGTAGATAAAGACTGCAAAAAAAATTTTAACTTTTTAAAAATTGATCAAATATTTTTTAGCCTGCAGGAGCGTTATCTCTGCAAAAAAACTGAATCTTTTCATATTTCACTGCATGACATTTTTTGAGTCGACACTTTGCTTTCTATGTATATAGTTGCTCTATGCAATTCCGGCAAGATGTTATATTGACTTAGTGACATGACTTAATTCAGGGCATCGGCTTGCCCGTTGGTGTCGATGGCGGCCTTACGAATGATCTTTCTCCATAGAATCCGGTCATTTGCGCTCCTCATAGCGTTCGTGATGCTCATCTGCGTCCATAGCTTGACATCATCCGTGGAAGATACTCTTGGTGGTCTTCCGCGCTTGTTGTCTCCTTGTACTATGCCCAGCATGCTGTCTTAATCATCCGGTTATCAGACAATCGACAGATATGTCCTAACAACACCAACTTCCTCATGATTATCACGCTTTACAGCCGCTGTTTTAGTGTAAACTTTCTCAGTACATCTTCGATTCTAATGAAACTGAACCATCTGATGTTCAGTAGGCGACGACAGCAGCTCATCTCAGATGCCTGCAAGCTGTCCCAATCTTCCATGCGAAAAGTTCATGTTTCGTAGGTTTAAGCAACACACTGAACTTCCTTCTTCGCTTCAAATGAGATGACCCTGGTTCTCCATCCTAGGGCGCCAACAGCCCGTGCTATCCTTCTCCGAATCTCACTTGAGCCCCTTCCGTCCTCCGGAATCCGACTGCCAAGGTAGACAAACTTAATGACAGCTTGTACCTGCTCATGTTGTACTCTTATCTCGACGTCAGAGTCGGCTTTTGTCCCCATGCACATGGCTTTCGTTTTTTTTGTTGCATGGGCAATCGAAATTGCCACATACATTGCGGTGAGCAGCACGGCGTTAGTAGATGCCCCAGCTATTGGCAAATAGTCGGATTTCCTCTACCGCAAAGGAGGGTGCGTCGGAAAGGGCATACGATATAAAGCTGTGTCCCAAATTATTCTTATGGATCATGAATTGTGAAAATGAAGTGAACAATATCCAGCCTGAAGGGTGTCGTACGCTACTCCACCGGCGATCGTTAAATACAAGGGTGGGAAAAGTGATCCACTCGACATGAGGGCGAACAGACTGATAACGTGCTTAGAGGTCTGCAGGTGGAAAGACGAAATGGTCCGCAGGGCAATTGCAGAACGTGGAAAATCGGGCGCATATCCAGAAGATCAGGAGAAATTGTGGATGTTATGTTGAGAAGATAGGTAGAATTACGTCATGTTCAAGAGACGAGGTGGAGAGGTGGCAGTGCCCGATGGTTTGCCAATATTGGATAATTTATTGACAAGATTGCCCTGCAGGAGTTGACGATGTGGGAGTTCTGACGAAAGGCTGGCAGAGCCTGCAGCTGTTGCCCGTCTCAGTGAACGGTTAAGGGTGCTTAAATTGTGCAATGTTATGTCTGCTTATGCCCCACAGAGCAGCAGACCTAGTGGAAAAAAGTCAGCTTTCTAGTAGTAACTTACCGATGTGACGACTGATATCCCAAATGCCGAAAATATCTTATGAAGCATGCTGACGGCTTCATGGAAGTTTCGGTTTTGGTAGCAGAATTGATGGAGAATACAGAATCTTGAATTTCGACCTTGTAACTTATGTTTATTATTTGCTACACCTGTTTCAGGAAGCAAGAAAGCCACTTGGCCACGCACGAATCTGGCGGAAAAACATCTCAAATTGATTACACTATGATGAGAAGAAATGACAGAAATCTCGTGTGGAATATTTGAATTTAATTATATTTGAAAACTATTCAGTGACCGGTCTCTATACAGGGTTGCCACACCTGCGCAAATTTTGCGCAGCTGCGCAAAAAATCCGAAAATTCCTGAAATTCTGCGCAAATTTGAAAAAAATAAGAAATTTTCTGAAATTCTGCGCAAATAAACAAGAAAGTCAAGTTTAAATCACTCATGAACAAATTTAAGAGGGCAGATTTTGGCTTGATCCGTTATGAGTTCAGTGACAATGCTCGGTTTAATGACGATGAAGGTCTGCACTTTTCTTCTCTTTCCCCATTTAAAAATCTGACCCAAAATTTGCCCACAGGTGCTGAGCGCATTTTGCTTATTGCGCTGGCACACTGCTTATTGGTTGCCGCAACACCGAGTGAGTTAGGCAGCTATTGTTCGTTTGTCATCGATTTTTCGTTTCCGTCGTCGGGGCCAGCAGTGCTGCACGGCCGACATTCGCTCTTGCTCGTTTGACAAACTGCAGAAACCGTCGCCGTTGTCATCGCCGTCGTTATAATTGTGGTTATAGCCTCTCGTTTTCGATTACTCTTGTCTTCTCTTCGTCTTATTCTCGATTCTTGAGCCCACCCCAGGCGCGGATCCAAGGGGTCCGGACCCCCCCCTGCTCGCTGTGGCCAACGATATTTCAATATGATATTTCAACGAATTTTCAATGCAGTCGTCCTATTGTATCTATACAATCTCAGCAGTTGGAGAAAGAAGCTGAGCAAAAATTGAAGGCCCTGAAAGGGAATGTGCTGCAAAAAGAAGCAGAGTTATGCGAAATTAAGAAAAAAGCTGAGCATAAGAGAAAGGAGGCTCTGGAGCTGTTGAGATCTGCGGAGAATGACGAGAAACAAATTGCTCGACATCAAAAAGCACTCAAGAGAAAACAAGAAAAGATCAGCCAAAATGAAGTGAGCAAATGCGTTAAGCGCCTTATGAACTTTGCTAGGACCGATGACGACCTATAATTTTTACTGTCAACTGACCCCGTCTTCCGTAGTTCACCCATGTATTTGATTTATTTTTGTATTTCCTTGCAGTTGAAGTATTCTCAGAGAACTTTGTAATATATGATGTCCACTATCCAATTCGGTATTATGAGTCTTATTGTTTTAAAATCATGAATTTTTGTACATACTTTGCGGAATATGATTGTGCATTGATATGTACTGATGTGAAAGAAGTGCTATGGCTGTCACAGCACCTATGCCTGGTCCGACGATTGCTGTAGGCCCTGGTCCCTTCAATTTTCGTATTTAGAGTTAGCTTTTGCGGAATATGATCGTGCTGTGATATGTACTGATATGAATGAAGATATATGACAGTCAGAGCACCTCCAAATGCCTGGTCCGACGATTGCTGTAGGCCCTGGTCCCTTCATGTACAAGTGGGCAGGAGAGTACAATTCTCTGTGGGGCAGGAGCGCACATTTCTTATTTATATATATATATATATAATACAGCTGCGCAAATTTTGTGCGGCTGCGCAAAAAATGAGATTTTGCCGTGTGGCAACCCTGTCTCTATATCGGCTGGCAATGAGAACAAGCGCGAGGCTGATCTGTTAGCTTGTTTCAATCGGAATCAAAAGTTTCGGGTCAAAATGGTCCGAAACTAAGTTCTGATACATCTGTCCAAGGAAACGTAGACTTTGTTTATTTATTTTTTTGTGTCCGTATTTTCTCGAATACAATCCGCGGGTTATGCGATTTTTGAAGTGATTCAGGTGCGGGTTCTATTTGAGGGCGGGTTATATGATAAAATATACTAACTCGCATTACGTTGAATCACAATTTCGCTTTTTTAGTGTGTGGGAGTGATATCATTTATGAATTTGCCTAGAGACTCAACTTGACATGTGTGCTATCATTGTTGCACTGATTCTGACATAGTGGAATCAAATAGACCAATAGATGTGTCCTTGCGCTGTTCTTGGTTGTGATTGGATGAGACAACTTCATTCTGTTTCATCCTTCTATTTCCCTTGATTAATTATGGCATCGAAGTCAGCAGAGTCAACGGTGAAAATAATGGAGGTAATCGAAAATCTGCGTGACACCACGGAATAGACGAGAGCTTAGTCGGAGATTGGAGGAACATACCTAAGAAATATACCTATTCCTTAAACAAGTTATCTTATTTTAAGACCACGATGACCCAATAGACAAGTTATATACTACACAGCCAACATTTATAAAACCAAGTAAACGCGAGCAGTATAAAGTCGCTATACTTACATGTAGCCAACATTTATAAAACCAAGTAAACGCGAGCAGTATAAAGTCGCTATACTTACATGTAGCCAACATTTATAAAACCAAGTAAACGCGAGCAGTATAAAGTCGCTATACTTACATGTAGTCACATTGTTATGATAGTGCTTGAAAAAAATAGTGAAAACCTCCTTAATTGATGATTTTAGGTGCGGGTTCTATTCGAGAATATACGGTATTTTGTTTTACTCATGTTTGTTAGATGCCGGTAGGACTACATGTGTATTTGTTACAATTACTAAAGAAATGAAATTATGAGAGAATAAATAATATGCATAAATTAATAATTTCATGTGTACATTATATCTTATATTAGATAAATTCTCTATTCTCGCTGATCATTTCAATTTCATGATGCATCTTTGGATCTTTCTGATGACGAAATTTGAGGTCGCTATTTTGACAGAATAAACTGCCCTGCTGTAGACTGTTCAAATATAGAGGTAATTCAAATAGCGCATGTCATTGCGTGTGATCTACTTGGCATCTTGAATTTTTATGCGTCTGAATTTTCAGAGATATCGCAACTGAGCAGCAATTTGCATTTTGTTATGCTTCACATGAACCTCTGTTAAGCTGCACAAGACCGAATAGCAGCACACATGATGTACATGAATTATCAGTATCATATCTGCTTTCGATGCGAGGGTAAACAATCCATCATGAAAAATGTTTTGTGGAAGTGTCCCGACTGTAAAGGTGGGATGGCCGCAAAGAGGATTTTATAAATGTGATTTTTTATTGCATATTGTTTTGAACATTTGAATATCACTGAGACAACCCACAATTTTGCACATGTGCTGTATACCGTAGTATTATCATTGGTTAGTATTCCTTTGATACCAAAATTGAGGAAATTTTGTTCCTGTGCCATGTTTTTCAAAGTTTTCGGCGGCCGCTACGGTGGGCAGTCTAGTCAAGCTCTCCATGGGTCACCTTCGGTTTGACGGACTGCGACGACTATGGCCGATCTAGATGATGCAGTCGAAAGATTTTGTTTGTATTGTTTTGCCAATTAGATCCTGTTTTATCAACTGTGAGAAAGTAGTTTTATTACAAAATGTATTATCAATTAGTTCTATTACAATTTGGTCAAAACATTTGCCTTGTGTGCCTCTGTCTGATGTTTAGTCGCATTTTCGCATGCTAGATATATGATGTCATTGATTGCATGTATGAAATACACGTTTTTGGTAAGAAGACATTTCACCTTATTGTAAATGCGTGAGCAGTGTATTTGTGAAGTTTGTGTTCGGAGTCATGGTAAGATTTCGCTAGGGATTGTAATCTGCTCATTTCAACCATAGTGGCAATTTGCTGTCATCTCTTTATTAGCTAACGAGCTGTTCATCAACTCAAATTCTGCCAGCAGAATATTCAGTCGGTTTGGGTGTTATACCGTCGTTCATAAAATCGGCTGAATGTTCCGCCGTCAGAATGCTTAAACCGATTTAATATTCTGCCGGTAGAATTTTAGTTAGTGAATAACACTTAAGTTGGACTATGAAAAGCATTTGAACGGCAGTCAATTTGTCTTGACTTTAAATGTCATATTATATCATAAAGTCGAAGCCTCATACCACAGGGCAATGCCAGACATTTTAAAGCAGAGTTGGAACTGGAACAGGTAGCACATGCATGTTGTATTTCTTTGTTGGCCCACGATTTCCATCATTGGGACCTTGAATAAATAAATAATTATTAACTCACACAACAAGCCAATTCCATAAAGCTAAGTCAAGAACTCTATTATTGTTATCTACATCTTCTGTTGAGGGAAATCTTTTGTGTATAGACTGGCCCTCATCCGAATAATCCAATTTTCCTTGATTTGATTTCCTGATGAAGATAGATGACAGCTATCTCATTGTAAACTATTCTATTACAGCGTACAGATTGATTATTTTGGAGATTTAATTCGAAGATTTTGAATTTATCTTTGAATAATTCTACTACACAATTTTGAATCCTTCACGGACCGTATTTTGGAGTAAAGCTGTTTTGTCTGATGCATTAATCATGACAGTTTGATGTGGAAGATGTGATGTGAATGAGATTACTGTGAAAATTTGTCTAATTTCACTGAACAGATAATTCTTGGTGCGGAGGTCAGCGAATATTGACTGGAGGAGAAGGATTTATTGACAGTCGTGGAATCAGCAAATATGCTAACTTGTTGCCTCCTTGTGAATGGATTATTAAAGGAGAGAAATCAAAGACGATATGTCTTCACTTCGAAAACTTCTTCGTGGAATGCTCTGATCACCTCTTGAACATGTATGATGGAAACAGTGATGCACATCCTCATTCGATGTGCGGGAGTAGATCTATCTTTCAAAGCGATTTATGTCTCGCAGTTCAAACTCTGAGGATGCTCATCAAGCGTGTGCAGCGTACGAAGTCCCAGTTCAACTTCTCCTACAGACTGATTCGTGCAAGTAAGTCATACATCAGTCGCCTAGTACATCTCAATGAGGACATACTACCTTTCAAATGACAGCCTAAATTGTCGGCGCGCAGCACCAGGCGATTTAGGCTGATCATTTGAAAGGCAAATATTCGCATTGTTACTAAACCTAGAATGTATGACATCAAAAAGCCAAGATTATGTCAATCACTCAAATCTATGATAATCTTCTACACAGCCAATACATCAAAGAACTTTAAAACGTGGCAAGTTTGAGATATCTAAGAGTTCAAATTATGAGCCATAGGAACATGGACTTCTAGATATCTAGAATTTGGACAGGAAACTTATCCACAGAAATCTATGAATGTAGCGCTAGCAGGCTGACATGATTTTAATTTTTCATTCTTGACTTTTGTCACCATTTGATTGCACTGAAGATCAACATGCCTAACAAATATAGTACTCTGAATTGCAAATCTGGGTACAACTCAAATGAAACACCACCTGACATAACATTCCATCGATTTCCTTTGAAAAATAAGAATTTGCTTCGTCGGTGGCTGACCAGAGTGTCAAGAATTGGCTTTAAACTTTCCCGTACCTGTGCTCATTACATTTTTATGGCAATGACTTCACAACGTCAAGCACAGACAGTTCAAAAATTCGAAGACAACTGAGGGTGACGACGTTCCTTTGCAACGGCGTCATCTGAAACCAAACTCTGTAGCGTCAAAATGTCCTAATCTACGTGCTCGCTTTTCTCCGAATCCCACGAAACTTAGAAGTGGAAATGCATCATCCACAATCCGAACAGAAACAGAAATTCAGAGGTTGAATGAGCTTGCTAAGCAAATGTTTGTCGATCATACAATATCAAATATTGAAGAACTTTTTGATCGCCTCATTCATGAGCAAGCAAAACCAGCACATTTTACAAGAATACGAACTGCTGACGAATTAATAGTTGGTCAAATGGAGACATTAGAAGCACCACAATTCAAATTTTTCACCATAATGAATATGCATGTGCGGGTATATTTGGGTAACGTTCGTGTTCCCACATTGCAATCATGGACAAGATTACCTGCGTTTCATAGGTAACGAACCTGATGTCATTTTTGAATTGCAACTGTGACAACCGAGATTCGACTTGCAACAGACATTTGCTAATTTCAATGATACAGGAATAATAGGAATATGACAAAGAATTACAGTCATAATGACAGTGAATCAGTTAGAATGAAATTCTTGTTAGAGCAAATGAAATTGTCGACTTTATCTGTACTTGGTAGACGCTATTCTCCAAAGTTCATGATATTTGCATTTATGCAGTCAAAATGTCATAATGTTGCCATGCTCGAGGACATTGAGAAAAAAGGATTGACGATCAAAGTGAAGTCCTCATAAGTACTTGAGATTGAGAATATCCAAACTGACGCATTTTGATACTGATGTGATTTTAGCAATTGACAAAATATATATTGCGGAGCGTGTGGTAAAATTCTGGATGTAACCAAAGACGGGGACTTAGCTCAAACAGCTTTATGTTTCATGATCAAGTCATTGACTTCAAAGTATCGCGATATTGTCAGAATTTGACTGCAAGCAAATTGCAGCAGTGTTGCAATGAGGTAATGGACAAAGTGCACAACGTCGGTTTCCGAGTTTGTTCTGTGTTGGTAGACAATAGCAGTGGTGGGCCGATGTGACAATATGTGACTTTTTTTCATCTCAAAATAGAATGTGACATAATGTGCATTTTTCATTGTTGGTGTGACAAAATGTGACAAATACACATAACCAGAAAATAATTTGACAGAAATAATGTTTTTACGGTAGTATGACATAGAATAATGAGGTTTAAAGTACAGAGGAGCATCAACTTCGTCTGAGTGAAATAACGACAACTATATTCTTTGACTTTGATTTGTACTCGGAATATGTAAGATAGATATGCTTCTCTGTGCTCCCATTGGTGACTTGCACTTCCGCCAGGTAAATCGTGATGCTGCTAGTTCGCTTGTTTATAGTTAACTTTGAGATTGATGGCCCAATTGCAACATTCACTCCATGTGGTCATGTGTTTTTCGATTGTCATTTCCAGATCGCAGTAGTCCTTGCGACGTTGTAGTTCCGATAATGCACTTAATCCAAGGAAAATAACAATTGTAACAAAACTCAGTGATATTTCTTCACTGAAAACAGAATTACGATTAAAAGTGCTATTTTATTGTACGAATTTATATTGTCTGTGAATTCATTTTGTTGAATTTATTCCGAATGCGTGCTTATTGTTTACCATCAAAATGAATTCAAGACATAAAAAATAATCATAAGTGCAATAAGACTACAACCTTTGACTGTAATTTTTCACTTAAAACAAGAATAAAGGTTTTACCCATGATTTGTTTCGCTGTTGCCACAAATCTCGGTGCAGCCGTTAGATATCTTAAATGGAAATTTCTATGAAACTCCTGGAAAGGCAAAAAATAGTAATAATAAAGGTTTCTCGATCTTGTCCCATTATAACGCGCCTGATATACATTCATCAATAGGGCAGAAAAAAAGGAAATTTCGAAAGCTGCCAATTTCCTGCACATCATGTCTCAAAATTTGTACATATGTTCCATCAGCATGTGACAAAATGTGACATTTATGTCAATGGGCATGTAACAAAATGTGACATCTTGAATATCAAAATATGACAAAATGTGTCACCGATCCAAATGTGGCGGCCCACCCCTGCAATAGTCATCCAAACAAATTTTTTGGTATCTCATCTTTGTGGTGGTGACTCTGTATTTGACCCTTTACACAACATCAAAAACATTTACAATAATTTTCAAAAGCGCCGTGAATACACATGTCCTTACATGCCACAACAATTTGACTCTACAACGGCAAGGTTGAAGCAGTGTACAATATTGAGGCTGATAAACCCTTGAAAATGGCTCGCAAATTGTCGAGGACTGTCTTCAATCCTACAAGCATTGAGAATCCTCATAGCTGCATTGAATCATTACGAACTCACAGAAACTGCTTCCGTTTTGCACTTATTTTCGAACGTTTGAAAAGCTATGAATGTAAAGACATCATCGATTGGATTTCACAAACGAGACATGTACAGAGGTCCAGTTCGTTCTATTAATGACTGGAAGTTCACTTTTTTGAAAGAGTTTGCAAATTTTTTGTTGAGGTGATAGCAGGGTAAAATGAAAGGTTTGACACAGTCATGAAACTTTAACAGAAACATTCAAACTTGCCGTTCACTGCCACAATTTGCACGCTTTCTGATTAATACATGCGGTTTTGATTATATGCTGTTAGGACAGATACTCATTTCAGATACTCTCGAAAAAGCGATCGTGATAAGGAGTTAATCATTTCAGCCTACAATGACGCACAGAAACTTTAGGTTCCTGTTCAGATGTTATATATCTAGGAGTCCATGCATAGTCGTGTCTTAGCTAAGTCATCGTCTTAGCTTAGTCAATTTCACGAAATTCTAATTCACAGACATGACTTAGCAAAGACGCCGTTAAGTTGTTGTCTTTGCTTAGTCAGAGTCAAAATAATTCTTATTCATAGTGATGATTAGTAAAGACAACGACTTGACTACACATGTCGGTGACTTAGACATCTATTGTATTCCTAAGACAGCTAAGGAGGTGTCTTAAAGCTATCAAGTGTATTGTACAACCAATCAGCTTGCATTATCCCAGTGGAGGTGTGTCTGTCCTCAGTATCATTAGTTTGAGCTTTTTAGGATGGCGGCTTTCATGAACAACTTGCCAGAGAGAAAATGAAATATTACAAGGATGATGTTGATCATTGGCTCGATGAAAAGCTATCCGACGACGAACTTTATACAGATTTAAATACAGATTTACTCGAAATAAGTTGCGTGTCTGTCGTCTTGATTCTGTTCGCAATGTTACAACGTTTTTCAAGTGTAAGCTTACTGTGTTTGAATCATTACTCTATGGTTTGAATTTTACGGAGCAGGCTATGCTGTACTACATGTACATGTACGTCTATTGATGTAGCAAAGGGACTACCACAACAAGAGTAGAGTCTACAGTAAAAAAAAAACGCAGGCCTACTGTTTTATAGCACACACATTGTAGGGGAGACCGGGGCTGGTTGTTACACGGGGCAGGTTGATACAGTGGACCTCGAGCGAAAACTATTATATAATCAAGAAAAATTAGACCGCTAGCATTAATACTTAGGTCACAGTCTTGAAAAAGTCGAAAATTGTAACAACCAGCCCCGGTCTCCCCTATACACATGCCTATGTGTTTAGTAAAAATATAAATTTAACTATTTCAATTGTATTTACATGTATCGAATCCAGGAATTGAACCAAGTATTTTTATAGAGTCTTAATTAAGCCTCTAGATATTCTATCCTACTATCGCAAACCTAGCGATCATATTCAATGATCATGCTAGCCCTCTTTAATCTGTTAATTTTTGCCTTCTGGTACAACGCAAAATAATACATAAGCCAATAGGCCTACGTTTATACAGGCCATGTAGGCACATGTACTATGGCTAACAGTGCATTAGGCTGATTTATCTTTCAGACGGAGTTCATTTTTTGGAGGACTTGTTATCGCCAAGCTTTGAGTTGATTTCCAATAGAGGTCGTCCCGTTCCACTTAAATTACAAATACTGGCCATTTTACGATATCTTGGAACTGGTGATCTGCAGAATACCGTCGCAGATACTATCGGAATAAGTCAATCTTCAGTCAGTCGATGTGTGGAGCGTGTTTGCTCTGCATTAATAAAACACATGAATACTTTCATAATTTGGCCTTCGAGTGATTCGAAAGAAGCGGAAAATTTTTTCACCATTGCTGGTTTTCCGAATGTGGTTGGTGTAATTGATGGGTCTCATATACGGATACAGGAGCCCAAGAAGAACCCAAATGCCTTCATCAATAGAAAACATTTCCCCTCATTGAATATTTTTGCCGTTTGTGATGCTAGCGGCAAGTTTACTTTTCTAAATGTACGCTGGCCGGGTAGCTGCCATGATAGTTTCATACTAAAAGAAACTGTGCTATGGGACGCATTTGAAAGCAATGAAAGAAATGGAATCATATACCAAAAGTTCGTGACGTTTGTCTCTCCTATTTATAGACGTCCATTTTGGCCCAAGTGCATATCTGGATATTATTTCTTGTAGTTCTGACAGTTGCATTTCACAGGAAAACATTTAACTTCCATTTGCACAAATATTTATTGGCAGAATTAAAAGCATACCAAAACTCCGTTTTCGATCTAGTCACCTTAAATTCCAATACACTTTTCCCATCTCTTCTCAAGTTTCTTCATTCCTTCTTCAAGCCAATCCTGCGGAAATTTCCCGAATGAAGCTTTCGGTGCTCTCTTTATCTCTTTCACCATTGAATCGAATACCCCCGATTGCCTACTTCATCGCACTGATGAGATGAAAGTCAGTAGTCTCCTCCAAAACCCTTCGTCATAGTCTTCCAGAAGACCAAGAACAATAGAGGAGTTGTTGACCCGAGCGCCTTTCTGTTCTGCAGTCAGCAGCTTTGGTACCCAACGAGCCGAAACCTTGGACAACTCAAGGCGGTCATGGAAGATGCACTCAAGAGTCCCACGCGACAAAAACAGGCCAGACTTTTCCTCCAGTTCATCAAATGTTGGGCGTCTGTCAGACTGGATCAGCTGCCAAACCAAATCTTCATTTTCTTCGCTGGCTTGAGTGGATGGATGGATGGCCACAGCGCTCAACGTCTTCCAATGACTTCCGTTCCTCTGGGAACATTTGCTTGATGGTCGCTCTTGCAGGAGCACTGTCTCGAAGAATGTTTTTAGACGCCCACCCGATCGGGTTGGTGTTTTCTGTTCCTTGGACAGAAAGAGCAGACAAGATCTCCACTTACGATTTGTGAAGTCCGTCATGCTGACAAAAGTAAAATTGCTTCACTACTTACCGGCTTCAGTTCGTGTCTCTATAGGTTACCGATCAACCGACAATACTTCACAGGCAATGCACATGATTGATACATGACAACGATGAATGATCAAAGAAAAAAGTCGAATTAAAACCATGGTAATCAAACGTCACGAACTTTTGGTGCGCCCCTCGTACAGCACATATTTACGAAAAATAAAAACGATTGAGAACGAATCGAATGACAGATACATGCTATAGTCGTTCCAATTAAAGCACTTGCATCACAGAGCTGATGGGGAGAACATCTGTTAATTCAAGTGCATCATGTAGGATACGCAATATCGCAGCAGGTGATCAACATCTGAGCTGCCTAGGATAAACAAACCTATTGCGGAGGCCGCTACATTTCTTGGTTTTACATGTCTCTAAAAAGTTGATAACCTCTAAATCAGTGATATAAGCGGAAATGATGTAACGAGATAGAGTTCGTTTCGCCGTCCGACTTTTGTACTATTTCAGTGCAGATACATTGCCAAATTATTGCTTGGAAGCTAAAGTGCAGAATATGCTGATGTTAAATTGATAAATTGAATGTTCATATTTTATATCACAATACTTTGGGCTGGTGGGGGGATGCATCCCGGCATCCCCCTTCTGACCGCCGCTGGTCATGAGAAATAAATATTATGAACTGATGGACTGTAGTTCACTTTCCTTCTTTTGTATATAAGCTCCATTTTATTGTAATATCTGTTTCTCGTGTCATTGATAATGAGTAATTTTGCTTGAAACATGTTTGACCCTCAAAATGAATAGTTTTCATTCTAAAAAAGTATTATGTTAGACAGTGATTTGTCATCTCATGACATGTCAGTAAAATAAACCACATTTCCTGAGTTCAATGTATTTTCGAGTCATTGTGCAATACGCTGTTTGATTGCTGAAATGCACAAAATTCGTCACTATATTTTCAGAGCGTCTGTCAACTGATCCCGAGGTATTTTGCGCATCGCCTTTACTCGTGTTGACTGGAACTGTTCCGGGGATCGCGCTTTGTATTGCTGTTTTGTACATACTTTTGCTTCGTCGGAGAATGAAGTGAGTTTGATCGATGTTGTCGAGTAGTTTGCAGGATGACTTAGGATAACATTGTCACACCACAATGAAGGCGCATGTGTCGTTACAGTTTTGTTCTCTGATAAAAATGTATGACTCACTCAGAATTGTAAAGGGCTTTTATTCTTAAGAAAAATTCAAGGCTTAGCACAATAATGGATTGTAAAAACGGTAAAGAACGTAGCAGTCATTCACGTGAAAAAAGTGTCTTCAGCAGCGACTTTGAACAGATTTATAGCTCCTTAAGACTGGTTCATTCACAACACGATAGAAACAGACACATATGACGTCAAATAATCAATAATTTGATAATCAATTAACAAAGCGGATGTTGATCGGGTGTGAATAACGCAGTAACAAAGAGGCAATGCAAATAAACAATGGCAACATTCAACATCGCGCAAAAATGAATGAGAATGCCTAATCTAATGACCACACCGGAGATACATAGGGCATGTTTAAAGTTAAGTTAATGATAATATTATATTTTTTACTGGTGATGAGCATTGGAATATCACATTGATTTTTCTCTAAAACTGTCGGCAACAATATCACGTGACAAAATCATTTTTCTTCAGTTTTTGATTTTTTCCCATTTCTACGATGCGTGTCAGTTTTATTGAGGCCATCGTTATCTAACAAATTTTTCATGTTGCAGTGTAATTTTTCTGATAGTTCAGAGCAGCATTGAACCTCGACGTATCGACGCTATAACATTGTTTTTCCAGCTATCTTTGCGCAAGCTTGTGACAGAATGCCATGGTCTGCTGTTCCAATCATGTTTCAATTTTTCTTTAGCGAGATGATTGCGTCCAGGAAATTGAGAGCCATTTTCTGAAACTTCTTGTGTGGATTGTGTATTATCATCTATCGAGTTAAAAGTTTCATGGATACTCTGAAGCACATTCTCGTCATTGGAGAACGAACCAAAGATGATATCGTCGACAGATCCGTTGCAGTGTTGAAGCATTCAAGAGAACCGTCAAGAGGCTTCCTCAAGCCTCTATGGGAGTTGATAATTTGAAGCGGTTTTGACTGATGTGTTTCTGTTATGTTCTTGGCTAGTAGTTACCATGTTTCCACTTGACGCGCACCCGCATCAGGGATCGGCCCTTTTTTTGAAGTGCAGAGGATGGTGATTTGGCCTTTTTGAAGTGCAGAGGACGGTGATTTGGCCTTTTTGAAGTGCAGAGGACACCCTTTCATCATTAAAAGGTAGAATGATAATACTTCTCTTAGTTTGCTTAGGAAATCAGGAACACATCGATCAGCGACGATGGAAAGTGAAGTCGAGAAAAAGTTTCTCTCAATCGTTTCACTTCAGAATTCAACAGATTTCAGTCAGAAGTTGGTCAACAGAATTCAGATCATTGCGCACAAGTTTTCTCCATAATGTTGGCCCTTGCGATCATTATTAAACAAAGTAGCAGGCGTACGAAAATTAGTTCACTTGATGATTTCACATCCTCTCCTCGGCATTGCTCACTGTATAGTGCATACATTGAATCGGATGTTAGCCAGACGATGTGTGTTTTGGTGTGTGCGAAGTGATATCACAGCACGCACGCATCTCTCACTGGCTCTGGTGTCCTCTGCTGACAGCTTATTGCTTGCCATTTCCAAGAAAGTTGTCTAATTCTGTGATGCGCCATTTCGGTATTAAGGCTGCATACAGTTCTTCCTTTCTAGGAAACCGAAGCGTGCGCAGATGAATCTAATTCTGTGTGCTCTGCACTCCGAAGTGCCAAGTTTTATTCATAGATTTATGTTACTTATTCCAAGGGACTCTCCTTTATTAGTATGCTTCTATTGTAAGCAATAATGAAACTTTCCTAACATATTAAGACGACAATATATTAAATCCACAAAGGTATGATTAGATTATTTTTGCGAGAGATACAGTTACGGGAAATCACCTTGGCGTGTGAATTATATTTGCTTGACAATACCTGCGAGTTGAAGGTGCGAAATGCCTCACTTCGCAATCAGTAATTGACAATTTGCGTTCGTTTCACGGAAAAGTGGACCAAGCCTAACTAGATGAACGTTTCAGTAGGGACCGTTGTGTTTCGTTCATGTGCATTCATCAATCTATTTATTCCGAAGAGAACCAATGTTACCTCATGGGTGTGAATTGAAGATTCCCAGTCAAAATGTCAGGCATTCCCCAATAATTCCCCAGGATTTAATAACTGGCTTGAATGGACCTTTGATACCCAAGCATTTACCAGTCGTTTGCCAACTATTGGCCTATCATTGGCACAGCTGGAAGCCATTTATAAGCCAGGGAACTTTGAATATTTTTCTCCTGTCACTGATCATTAGAATTCATTGCCCTAGGCTCTGACACACTCTAGTGTAATACTAATCATATAGTTCAGCAGTAAATCGCACTAAAATACTCTGTTATTTTCCATTTATTTGGTATCACTATAGTCCGAAGGGGAAGGTAAATTACCGGTAAGATTGATAGTATTTTACCGCAGCTAATTTCTGCAACAACGACTTTTTGGAAACTTACTTTAGATGAGCACACAGATTGTGTCTCCACAACATTCAATGCATATTTTGTGTGTTATATCTTAAATTTCAGAGCTTTTCGAGAAGCATTAAAATGAGTTCATAAATTACCAAGGCTATTTCATTAGAACTAAAGATATTCCATAATGTTTGAGTGTCATCGATCTGTAGGCTCTATTCGATCAGCGGTTATTCACGACTCGTTAATTACAAGCTTTGTATGTGCGCGTAATTCGATTTTCGACAGCAACTCACAAAATGCTCAATCCATTTACTGAGGTATAATTCGGCGTGCTCTCGGGTGCCGAGTTCGGCCAGCTGATAGCGCTGCGCTTCGATCCTGAGGTGAAAATTGTTCGGACCACACGTATTACTGATCGAAGCATTTCCTTTGTGTAAATTGTAAGTGACACAGATTGGTCCCACCAAATGGTACGACAGTTTGCATCAGAAGGTGCACAATTGAAATGATATTCATAATCCTTGAAATAATTTTAAACTGATATACTGCGAAAACATTGGAATTAGTCGTATATTCTGCTACCTACGCGTAATGCAATAAGAACCAATGCCAATGCTTGCAATTTGTCAATATTGAATCTTCATAGCAAAATACATTTAACAGGGATAGTTGGAATGATGGAACACTTGTACTTATAAGTAGTAAAGTAATTACATTAACTGCATTTGTTAATACATCGGCATTCCAGGGATGCGGAGTCGCGGAGTCCTATCATTTTTGCTGGAGTCGGAGTCTTGAAGGATTTTGCCCGCCGTCTAGATAAGGGATATTAATCTCTCACAAATCGTGTCGATATAGATTCGGGGAACGTGGACTGAAGATAATTTCATCTGACCTTCATGTTTCGACTCCGTACACAGTATTGTGAAGACTAGACTACCTGTTTTATTAGGGCAATGTTTCAGGAGCAGTGTTTGTATTTGAAACTTTATCATCGACAATTATTGCATTGCTATTCCGGAAAGTCAGTGGTAAATGGGAAGCCGGACACCAAAATCTAAGCAAAGTTTGACACACAAGCCTATCATTGTTGTGATAGTGTGCAAGTGCTGCTGTGCTCCTTTTCCAATTCATGATTACGGTATCTAAAATACCGCTCAGTTCAATAATGAGTTTAATCTCAGATCAACGACTTGATGCAGTAATAGAAAAATTGTGATGTCCTGTCCATCCCTTGATTCCGGTCACAAGAATAAAAGAGGCTTCTGAGTTCTACAAAGTGGAAGGGACATCTTCCTGCTACACTGCTGCATTTTAGACATGAACTGATAAAGAATGTGGTCCTACATAACTTCGAAGAATAGTCTCATAGATTAACTACAAACAGCGCGACATTCTTGTCGATTCGAATGCTGAGTGACTTGCTGATTGCACCAGGGATGCGGAGTCGGAGTCCCGGAGTCCTATCAAATGATAAGACTCCGGCCTGTAACTAGACCCGAAATATTATCCTCGTGCATAGCTGTCACTGTCTTGATGTCAACTTTCTCCGTCAAACAAAAGTACAGAGATACTGCTGTATGCAAAGCTTGTAATAGTTGACGGAATGACCCGTGATAGTGATAAAAGGATTGTTTTTTCACTCGGTCATTTAGTAGAGAAGACAAGCCTTCCTAGCCTCGATCACACCTACCCGCCAAAGGTCATATCGGAGACAAAGGTAAAATATTAGTTTGTTTGAGAACATTATCCTCTTACCCTCACGTTAATCGTGTGTGATGGCTCCTCTAAAGCGCATATTAAAATCGAAAGTGTACCCATATTTTTTGGAGAAGGATGGGGATTTTCCTGCCTGGTAGAGACTGGAGAAAAACCGTGTGAAGCACACATCAAGAAGATGGGAGGAGCCGAGTCGTATGCATCCAACTGAAAGCGACATTTGATCAACTTTCATCGAAAATGATTGATAATTGATACAGCAATGATCACTAAAGATAGGTTCAGGTAAGCCTATAATGATCAGTTATAGGTTACCAGTTAATTTTTCAAAAAACTAGGCTTTATATATTTGCTACCCTGAGTCGGAGTCCTATCGCTGCTGCATTCACTCTGATCTGTTAAAATATATGGAAATAAAAATGTGTAAAAGATATTATAATATGCTGTTTATAGACTTTGAACATGACTAATGTAGTTAGGCTTGCAATCGAAAAGGCAAAGATTGATGTACAGGATTTGTTTGCATGTGCGGATCGCAACAATTGAGAGCGGAGAGCATGATCCCATTACAGATGGCCCTTCATGTATTCGCGTCGCAGGTAGTCAGATATTGTAGAATATGCTCGAAGTTACAAGACGCTGTACACATAACTAACAAGACACTAAATATCATGAAATCTAGAGGTTATTCTCAGCATGACTTGATGAGTTACACAGAAAAGGCTCTCACAAGGCATAATGAATCGCTTCACAAATATGGTCTTTTCTCGGCTCGACAATTCACTTCACTCTGTGAATTTCAATGAGGCACGCGACCAACAAACGACTCACATTTTCCTTAATGCCTTGCTGCATAGGTGAATAAACGACTAACAATGACTTGTAGCCATCATATGGGGGGCAGTGAAGAGTGAATACAGAGCGCTTACCGTGGCTTACGGGAGATGAGAGAGCTCCCATTCTTAAGTCTTGATGTATGAGGCGAAGTTTGTGTAGAGGCGGATTACATATTTATGGGATTCGAGGATGAACAGGATCTGTTTACATGTGGAAACTCATCATTCCAGACCTATTCATTACCTATTCAGTATTTTGTCAGCCACTATGTGTGGGACCCCGCTCGTCTGGGTTTGAGCGTTCAGGTTAGGGGTCGAAACACAACTAGACGAGTACCTGCTGATGACTGACGGACTGCAGTATTGTTTTATATCCCTTAATCGGTAGCTGACGTAGTGGTCGATGTATTGTAATTCAAATGAAGAAATGTGGAATTACATGAAGTACTATAGACGGATGAAGAAACTGGCGATAACAAATTCAAATGAAGAAATAGTATTTTCCATGTGTAGTCTTAGGTATAGTGTATATAGTTTCATTGCTTTCGGTGTAGTAGAGTGTCATTGTAGTTCTATTGTTTACCTCCATTATCCACTTTCCACTTATCCACTCTTACCATTATCCACTTTGTGTAGTGTCAGATATAGTAATCGGTGTAGTAGCATCATTGTGTTTCCATATTTTACCTCCACTTTTCCAATTTTTATTCATCGGTTTCCTGTTGTTTTATAATATCCATTTTTCATTTCCTTAACCTATGGTGACCATTGTCTTATTCTATTTCCACTATCAGCATCTGTAGTCGGTAAAGTATAGTAGACGTCTGTTTTGAACGTGTATACGGCAGTGTTTGGAATCTATGGTATTAGTATATTAACAGCAAGAATGAGTAGTATTACAAGTCTTAAGATTTCCATTTTTACCAGATATTGGGCCAAAGCTGATCAATTTTAATTCGTTGCCACGAGAAAGCTACATTGAGTTCTTTTAAGAACTGATTAATCCAATGGTTACAGTAGCATTGCCTTTGTACACTTGCGGATTGGAGAACGCCATCAGTCCTCATTAGGACTACTTTAACTAATAATTTAAATTAGTAAGCATTGTATTCTATTATAAATGGCTACTGGGATGACTTTCATCATCGTATGAGAAATAATTTGTAAAAACTACGGAAATTTTGCACTGCAAGATCTTATGGCTTCTTGCGAGATATTGCGGCAGATGTGTGAGATACCAGTGCAAGATTTTTGACATGTACGTTCGCAAGACATGCTGACTAGTGTTAACTGACAAACATGTAAAAATGTAGGGTGTCCGTACCGTTGTCAGAGCCGAAGGAAGAAAATGCACGAGAGCATTTTCACAAAACTAAAGCTTATTCCTTCAAATTCCTTGCAGAAATTTCTTCACAGCATTTTGCCTGTTGTATGAATAAATGACCACACTACTAGCCATAAAAAAAGAATACGGAGGCAGTCAATTCCTCCTCCCAGCAGTGCTATGATTTTAAACATGGCGTTGGATGATGGCTACCATTAGAAAATGATAAGATATGCTATCACTGCACTTCTCAAAGTTATTAAAGTTTTTGAACAGGGGCCCCGGCAGGGTAAAAAAATCTGGACGCACGATTCTATTTGTTTGCGATACTACCAGTACATAAACTATTTTGGACGAAAGGTGAAACTACAAATTGTAGTTTCTTGCAACCGTGACTATAAAATGATGACATTATTTATTCATTAATAAAACCTAAGCTACATATACTTTCTTTTATTTATTTTTTTTGTTATGTACGTATACATATATTTGCTTTTTGAAGACATTCAATTTTAAGTTAATTAGTTGTACGTAAATTTAAGTTATTTTATATTATTAATGATATTAATTAATTAATTATTTAAGATCCGTTTCTATATTTATAATTTCTATGTAATATTTAAAATTTCTTTGTCACAGTTGGCCTGCTTAGACAGTCACAATTTAGTAGCAATCAATAGATGGACGCGCGCTTGTTAAGAGTACTCAGGGAAGTTATGTCAAGCAAACAGCGTGTCACTGTGTCACCCAGTCAAAAAGCGAAGCGCGCGCAACCTATCATCCATAGACAACTAGAGTATTGTGGGGAAGGACACTTCACTGAGCTGAAATTGGCAGCGAAATTTGCCCGAACGACTTCACCTTTAAACCACAGGTGTCTACTTCAATGGTTTACACAAAGATTTCACACAGCGATGAGCATGGTTTGTACCGGAATGGGCTGGACGTGCATGAGTCTGTGCGTCCGCCTGCCGGCGCCCCTGTTTTTGAATGTATTATTTTTCTGAAAGTTAAGCGCTCACATCGTTGTCAAAATGTGAAACAATATATTAAACCATATTCACATCTTTGTAATTGTCCCTTATGATCATTTGCATCACCAATCCTTGCATTTTTCCCGCTTGCACCTTTAGATTTCCTCTTTTAGTATTTTACCCAGTAAAATACCGGTAATTTACTGGAAAGGTAAATTAAGAACTGTAGGTATCACTGGCGTACCACTGAAACACCAACACACTGGCAATTCGTTGGATGCCATCAATAATCCAAACAACTTGAAATGGTCTGTCACCAATAATAAGAGTTTGTCAGTCATATGCAATGCTGTGCGATCATCATGATTAAATACACTAAATTATCTGATGTGTATCAACTTCAGCAGCATTGTTGGTCTTCGGATAATTCGTGTGAGAAACCCTTTTACTCTAGAATAAATCAGTGATACTTTACTTGCAAGTTGTAGATGGCCATTCTTAAAGCATGAAGTTCAAGGAGTTGTTGCCACAAATAATTTTCTTTTCTTTGGAAAGATCCAAATTCTAGTGATGGATTGATTTTTATTTTCTAATGTTCGATTAATTTCAGCGATTATCTATAGCTATCTTCAGGAAATGATTTTATGACATGAAAAAGATTTAAAAATTCACATTTGCATACAAACGATACAAAATTACAAATAATACAAAACTATGTACAAAATGTTTGGGGACGGTATGGAAGAGTGGAAGCTATGCGGCAGGTAGTAAAGGGTTACATGGTACCATTAGCATTTTGTTAAATGACCTGACAGGAAGAAGGAAAATGTGATGTGAATTAAGAAATCTGATTACCATAGAAGGTATGTGAAAATATGTAAAAAAAAACATCTGAGTCAACGAAAGAGGAAATCTCTATAACTGTCTAACTCGTGCTTGGCATTAATAGATGGCTTCAGTTTATTTATATGAAATGCCTCACGTAATCGGGAGATTGGTGGGATCTTTATCAGAGGATAGAATCGTTGTTGTTATTGTCTGTGAGGAGTCATTACAATTTTTCATGTGTTTATACCGATGAGTTGTTATTAGTCAGATGTTCTCGACAGCGTATATGCAAACATCTTACTGTGCTGCCAATGTAGGTGTTTTTGCATTTTTTACATAAGATTTGATACACGACGCATTTTCGGAAACACAGACTTGTTTTTGATGGGACAGTTTTCAAGTGTACAGTTTTGTTCAGTTACGTTTTGTTTCAATGCACTGCGCAGAGTTTTGTTTTTTTATCACAAACCTTCTATGGTAATCAGATTTCTTAATTCACATCACATTTTCCTTCTTCTATGTCAGGTCATTTAACAAATGCTAATGGTACTATGCCTGCCGCTACCTGGTACTATGCTTTACTACCTGCCGCATAGCTTCCACTCTTCCATACCGCCCCCAAACATTTTGTACATAGTTTTATATTATTTGTAATTTTGTATCGCTTGTATGCAGATGTATATTTTTAAATCTTTTTCATGTCATAAAATCATTTCGTGAAGATAGCTATAGATAATCGCTGAAATTAATCGAACGTTAGAAAATAAAATTCATTCCATCACTAGAATTTGGATCTTTCCAAAGAAAAGAAAATTATGACCAATAGCCAAAGGAATCTTTCCAATTTTGCCACGAATAAAAGTTCTCAACTGTAGGAATGAGTAGTTGCATGTAGCAAAATTCATGAGATTCGCTGCATTGTTTCAGTTCATCAGTGTGCTTGTACTCTGTTTAAGAATTCTCATTTTGAAATCATCTCCGTTTTTCCACTGCATGGCCGAAACACGCCGTCAGATAATCACAAGCGTCAATTTCCTGGATACAGCTTCGATGCAGCACTCAGCGACTCAGAGTAAGCGCGTTAAGTTTCCTCTAGAAGAAGTTAAATCTGGGGTGAATTTTATATTGATCGAAAATTTTGTATATCGATGAAAATTTTGAAAATTGAGTAAAACTACACTAAATGTTGTTGAAATTCGAAAAAATGATATAATCTGAAAGCCTAACACAAGCCTGATTGAAAGGTAACAATCTTAATTTTCTGCATTCCGTAGTTTGGTCTGTAGGAATCGGTGAATGAATTGAACAAATATTTATACTTATAAGTCTGCTGACCACAACTGACCAGACACAACCTAAATGCTCTGTCAATTTAAAGAAATAAACACATCCTTTCACATGATACGAAATTTTTTGAAATTGAGCATCTTCATCAGATGTTCTTTTGTTAACAATTTTTTGGTGAAACTTATTGGTGCTGTATGATAGCTCACATTATCTGTCAATTTTCATTGAAAAATTCTGTTGTCTTCATATTGAAATCCTGCATCAAAGAAAACGTTTTATTTTCTTTCTTAAGGCCTGGTGATCACTTCAAAGGCAAAATGTATGTCAAAATAATCTGTGGAACATAAGGGTTCATATGTTATATCTTTCATCAAAATTGAAGCAGGACTTCAACAGGAAAATTACATTTGAAAATAGGCTAACTTTTTTATGCAATTATTTATTAAACGCACAAAACTGACGTATTACTTGTAAAGCTACTATATGAGTAGTGTTAATAGAGTTCGTATATGTAGGTAGAGTGTCTACTCAAAAAGGCATCTGTATACAGTGAATTTTTTATATGAAGAGATTCAGTTTCTGCGGAGATTACGTTCCTGTGGTCCAAAAGATTTTTTGAGCAGTTTTGAAAAAGCTGTATTTTTGCAAATTTATATACTACCGACATGACGCCCCTTTATCAGTAGTATGAAACAAGTTGGATATCAAAAGGAATGAATATTGGTAACAAGCATCGTAACCAGGGTTGGCAAAACTCCGAAGTTTATTTTTTGCTTCGGAGGAAATAAAAAAATCAAATACCTCGCGAAGTTTATCGAAGTTAATACTTTTTGGATGAATGCAAAAGAATTTCATAGGTGCATGGTCAGCAACTGTTCGAAGTTTATTTCGCCGGTTATTCTAGATGACATGTAACCTAGAAACAGTCAATATTGGGCATAATGTTTTTAATATGCAGTTGGTCATAAAACATGGCCGCGTATTTTCTAACCCTTTTCTTTCTTGAATTTAGAGACACTTCCTGTTCGATCACAGTCACGAAATCTTGACTGCCTTTGGGCAGTGCCCCAAAGTTGTTATATCAGACTTGACTTCTGAAAAAATGTTTCTTGGAATTGGTCGGGCCAAATTAGTGAAAACATACGCATGCATTGTTTTAATGGGCTGCCGTCACTAAACTGAGTTTACACTAAGAATGATTTTATTATGTGAAGAAAGGAAATTTCCGGCTGTGTCATAACATGCAAAAGTCATTCTGGTGCGATGACTATCCGAAGAACGCTTTCAAATTGACAACAGGTAATTTTTTGAGTTCAACTTTTATCATTGTAAATTTTGATGCGAATTTGAAGATACAGAAGTAATCATTTTCAACGCTATGTCAACGCTATTTGAGTAAAAGCTAGTTTTTTCTTTACTATTTTAACTAACGGATTTGCAGAAATTCAAGGGAGTGCGTTTCTCGATTACGAGTACAGCTATGTCAACATTTATCATTGTCATTCATCAGCGTTTGTACAGAATATGTTCAGATTATATGGCCGGGGCAACGATGGCATTCGATAACAACATCAGCGCTTTAAAAATCATCGTCATCCTCCTGATTCCCCTCCACCGTTGCCCCATATTCACCACTTTCCCAAATGCACCAATTCTGGTCCCACTCCCATCTCGCCAGAAGCAGAAGTCCACACTTTCCGTTGTGTCGGCTCACTTATACTGGATGAATTTGCGCATCATTAACCACAGTCTACTTCGACTTCCATGTACACGTACATGTAGATGAGATTTCAGATTTATTACTCTCTACTGTTGTCTCTACTTGCATATTTGATCTTTGAATCAACGATTGCGATCGCTGGTAAAATTAATGGATTACAGGCAATAGCATTCTAACATTTTGATAATTTCATAATTTATTAAACTTTCAAATATCACATTTCGTTTGAATAGCCCATAATCAATCACATTTATTACGAATATACGACATACTTCTCCAGTCAAAAGGCTTTTTGTAATTTTTAGCATACATGCACATTGATAAGATGAGATCGCATCCAATTTAATGAGATTAATTTATTCATCTGCATGATTCTAATGCAGAGACTTAAGGACTGAATTCAGGTAGAAAGTTCTTTCTACACAGTGAACTTTGTAGACTATAGCTTTTATGCTCATCAGTCATAACATAGTGATTTTTATATCACGAAAACAATAGGCTACCTTTTTCAGAAAAGTCATTTCTTCTTCGGGTACACATTCATATTAATAGCCACCAAATTTTCGCCTTACGGCTTTGTCAAGGTGTGATAAATGCATACAATCAATCAGTGCAGAGCAATATGAACAACGGACAGTCAATCGATAAAGATATAGGAAGCAATTATGGTAAATGTGATCTACAATATTACTACTGATATGAAATGAAAGTAACATGAGCAATTAAGAAAATGAAGTAGGGACGTTAAAACACTCCCAATAACAATACTGTGTGAAAAAATATTAGACAACACGTAGAGAAGCACCGGTGCACCCATTCATTAGCATATGCATAGGAAACTGTTTGATATACATAGATTCTAGAGTTCGTCGTCTGTTCATATAATGTAGGCCGGTATGAAGAAGTGACCATTCAAAGTCAATGTTGTTGGCGTGTTCATTCTTAGCATGCAAGGCCACGTGACTACAGCTATTATTCGGATTCAAATGCTCCAAAATTCTTGACTTGATCATTCTCCGGGTATCCAGAGACTCCCAACCTTCCTTATGTATCAATAGGCTACCTGACATGTATATCCACGCATCCGTTGTAATTATTGAACTAGGTAGGCCTATGACTATAATAATAATAATTCTGTATTTGTGAATACAACAAGCGGTATTACAAAGAAATATACATACATATACATATGCATATATGCGGCTAAAACACATTGTAGAAAGTATACGCTATATATTTAAGTTAAAATTATTCAAAATAGTTATCTGTTACTGTAAGTCACGTGTTGACAGCAACTCTGAAGCTGAGAATTACGAGCATTGTGGGTTCTCAATAAATAAATAACCTATCAGTAATTAACAGCCTGACTATTAACTTTTATTTAGAGCATGGAAATTTTATGAAAACTCAATGCCACCTCCCTATTGAATATCATTAGTAACAACCTGAAAATTTTGTCCTTCCTGGTCTGTTGCCATCCCCCCTCCCCTTTTGAGGGTACCAGCGACGGCTTTGCCACATCACAACATCCAATGCAATTGTTCTACATCTTTGTACACACGTATTATAAGCGCTTGAGGCACATTGTGAGTTGTGATTGTGACTCAGATTAGATTACTGTAGGAATAGGCTCTTTACCGACTACCAAATAATAGCGGTCCTCTGCTATGTACTGTGCATTAAAGAGCGGAATAATCATATGACGAATCGTTTACTCATCGAATCATAAGTTCCTTAAACGAAGAATAAGACTATGGCGAACGTTGCAGCAGTCTTATTTCCGCAACCGCATTCATGGTAACCGGGATATGCCTCTGTCTTGCTTTGATTGGCTCGTGAAGGGAGATCAGTTAGTCTATTGATGAACACATACTTATCACAGCCTTTAAAGTAGTAATTAATTCTATAATGATAAATTAGAGTATACATTTCATAAGCAGAACTTCGATATGATATCAGTGCATAAGAAAAACGACATCGCGCTCGAAAACTAAACTTCGGAGGAAATATTTCGTGCCAACCCTAATCGTAACTAAGCGGAAATGAAGCTGATGATCAAGGCAATCTAATGAACGTCACTATAATGGAAATCTTCATGAAAAAGTCGCGATATTATTCGTGCTTTCTTGCTGAAAATTTCATGTTTTTAATTCAATTTTCATCATCATGAATTTATGATTCACTAAATGCATGTTTCATTTCTTGAATCTGAATAGTGATGTGGAACCATTTGCATCTTTCAAAGTTAATTGAAATCATTGTCTTTGATTATATGATTTTGCTGTGCCAGTGGCAGGTTGCTTATTAAGTGATCACGATTAAGAAGATTCTCTTGAGGTTCAGCATGAAAGCAATAGCAGGTCATCGGGTTGCTAATTTAACAAACATAACCTATCCAAGGCTGTCATGATACGGAGGATCTGTAAAATATTATTATGCTGCATTACACGATCATGATCATTCAATTCCGTTGTAATTTCTTCAAAACTGCATAAATGTGCATATCTCATGGCATATCTCATATTTTGAAGCAATTCCAAGCATCCCACACAAGTTCATTTAATAAAATCGAAAGTGTATACACATTGGGGGGATTTAATAAATGCGGAGTTACTACTCTACATAATCTACTTACTCCATGGTTGTGTTCAAGGCATATTGCTATTTTTCATGCAATAATAGAACAGATGCATTCGTAGATGAATGAGCATGTTAATTGTAATTTCATTTGTTCTAATTTAATCGTCTATAGGTGATTTGAATCGATTTAAATGGTTAATCTCATAAATGACAAAAATGTTTTTGACAGGGTCCTTCATCAGGAATACGCAAAAACGAAAAATCACAAAACATTGCAGTCGTAGCTCATGCAGTTTTGGAGAAATACAAAAATCACTAGTGGATTGCAGTATCCCCCAGTAGGAGCCTAAAATGGGGCTAGACTATTGCTGTTTAATTGCCTATTTTCTACCTTCAGGTTGCCCGAATATGACGACGGGACCTTCGCAATATGACTTTGGTGGACACAACGTCTATCACAGAAATTCAATCAGAAATATACATCGTTTATCTGGTTCAAATACTTGTTACGTTTAGCGCATCCCTTGATAGCCCGCTCAATTTCCACGACTGCCAAGAAGAGAAGGAGAGATCTCTTCTACATCAGTTTAAGCAATCAGCTGCTTATGTCGTGATCTATGTACTTTCTACGCTGAGATGTGCAATGCCGAAAATTGATTTCACAATTTTATATAATTTTTAACTGTGGTTGGAGCCAAGTGCGTGCCAACTCCTCAAAAAAGATGGAGGTTGAGAAATATGACGATCTGTATCTTATTTTTTATCTATTATCTGCCACTATTTGTAGTCAATGGTGAACTACTGTTGTCACACTCGGCAGCTACTCATACATATATTTTTCATTTCATTGACCTTTTCAGTTGACATTTTAATATTGATACGAATCTGGCGCCATATTTATATTTTATCCGTCGCTTTCTACATTCCATCTATTTACAAGTGAATTGTAATTGCATTTATAGAGCTGCGTAACTTATTTCAAACGGGATTTTTATCAGCTGAGATGGTTGAATATTTTTATGTGAGAAGAACAAATGTTTCGATTTTTTGCTGAAATGCTTTTCATATCGCAAATTTTGTATTTTTATAGCAAAAAATGCATTTTTCTCACTGTTTTGTTATCTCTACTGTTCCAGATAATTATAATCTGAAAAATCCAGGATTTTGATATAAACGTTTGCATAAAAGAGTGACGTGTGTGAAGTTGGCGCAACCACTCGGCGCAACGTGTGTGAAGTTAGCGGAACCATTTTTTATTATAGCTTAATTCTATTCGAAACAGCTGCTAGTTTGTCAATTTCAGTCTCCTGATTACGAATCTGAGCTCAGATTTCACAAATTCGCAGTCATTTTTGAGAAAATCAAGTTTGAAGATAAAAGTGGTTCCGCTGTGAAGTGAGCGGAACCAATTGCTGAGTCTCGCTGATTGACGCAGTAAATCAATTTCTTTTGGTCACTACCCGATCAATTTTGTTGTGCTGATCACCAATATGTGCCTCATCTTTCAAAACAGTGCAGATTTCACCCGGAAATCTGAATTTCACTTTTTCTGCAAGCTGATTGTGAAGTTAGCGGAACCACCTACTGGCATCAAAATTTCAAATTCTAATTTTTGCAGGGAATCACTGCAATAGACATACCAAGAGAATGGAATTGCTTCACTGATCACGGTTTGCCGTCCGATTTCACGGGAAGATAAGTACTTGCCGAGAAAAATTGATTTTACGGTTTTCATGGACTTTTCTGCAAGCTGATTGTGAAGTTAGCGGAACCACCTACTGGCATCAAAATTTCAAATTCTAATTTTTGCAGAGAATCACTGCAATAGACATACCAAGAGAATGGAATTGCTTCACTGATCACGGTTTGCCGTCCGATTTCACGGGAAGATAAGTACTTGCCGAGAAAAATTGATTTTACGGTTTTCATGGACTTTTCTGCAAGCTGATTGTGAAGTTAGCGGAACCACCTACTGGCATCAAAATTTCAAATTCTAATTTTTGCAGGGAATCACTGCAATAGACATACCAAGAGAATGGAATTGCTTCACTGATCACGGTTTGCGTCCGATTTCACGGGAAGATAAGTACTTGCCGAGAAAAATTGATTTTACGGTTTTCATGGACTTTTCTGCAAGCTGATTGTGAAGTTAGCGGAACCACCTACTGGCATCAAAATTTCAAATTCTAATTTTTGCAGGGAATCACTGCAATAGACATACCAAGAGAATGGAATTGCTTCACTGATCACGGTTTGCCGTCCGATTTCACGGGAAGATAAGTACTTGCCGAGAAAAATTGATTTTACGGTTTTCATGGACTTTTCTGCAAGCTGATTGTGAAGTTAGCGGAACCACCTACTGGCATCAAAATTTCAAATTCTAATTTTGCAGGGAATCACTGCAATAGACATACCAAGAGAATGGAATTGCTTCACTGATCACGGTTTGCCGTCCGATTTCACGGGAAGATAAGTACTTGCCGAGAAAAATTGATTTTACGGTTTTCATGGACTTTTCTGCAAGCTGATTGTGAAGTTAGCGGAACCACCTACTGGCATCAAAATTTCAATTCTAATTTTTGCAGGGAATCACTGCAATAGACATACAAGAGAATGGAATTGCTTCACTGATCCACGGTTTGCCGTCCGATTTCACGGGAAGATAAGTACTTGCCGAGATAAATTGATTTTACGGTTTTCATGGACTTTTCTGCAAGCTGATTGTGAAGTTAGCGGAACCACCTACTGGCATCAAAATTTCAAATTCTAATTTTTGCAGGGAATCACTGCAATAGACATACCAAGAGAATGGAATTGCTTCACTGATCACGGTTTGCCGTCCGATTTCACGGGAAGATAAGTACTTGCCGAGAAAAATTGATTTTACGGTTTTCATGGACTTTTCTGCAATCTGATTGTGAAGTTAGCGGAACCACCTACTGGCATCAAAATTTCAAATTCTAATTTTTGCAGGGAATCACTGCAATAGACATACCAAGAGAATGGAATTGCTTCACTGATCACGGTTTGCCGTCCGATTTCACGGGAAGATAAGTACTTGCCGAGAAAAATTGATTTTACGGTTTTCATGGACTTTTCTGCAAGCTGATTGTGAAGTTAGCGGAACCACCTACTGGCATCAAAATTTCAAATTCTAATTTTTGCAGAGAATCACTGCAATAGACATACCAAGAGAATGGAATTGCTTCACTGATCACGTTGCCGTCCGATTTCACGGGAAGATAAGTACTTGCCGAGAAAAATTGATTTTACGGTTTTCATGGACTTTTCTGCAAGCTGATTGTGAAGTTAGCGGAACCACCTACTGGCATCAAAATTTCAAATTCTAATTTTTGCAGGGAATCACTGCAATAGACATACCAAGAGAATGGAATTGCTTCACTGATCACGGTTTGCCGTCCGATTTCACGGGAAGATAAGTACTTGCCGAGATAAATTGATTTTACGGTTTTCATGGACTTTTCTGCAAGCTGATTGTGAAGTTAGCGGAACCACCTACTGGCATCAAAATTTCAAATTCTAATTTTTGCAGGGAATCACTGCAATAGACATACCAAGAGAATGGAATTGCTTCACTGATCACGGTTTGCCGTCCGATTTCACGGGAAGATAAGTACTTGCCGAGAAAAATTGATTTTACGGTTTTCATGGACTTTTCTGCAAGCTGATTGTGAAGTTAGCGGAACCACCTACTGGCATGAAAATTTCAAATTCTAATTTTTGCAGGGAATCACTGCAATAGACATACCAAGAGAATGGAATTGCTTCACTGATCACGGTTTGCCGTCCGATTTCACGGGAAGATAAGTACTTGCGAGAAAAATTGATTTTTACGGTTTTCATGGACTTTTCTGCAAGCTGATTGTGAAGTTAGCGGAACCACCTACTGGCATCAAAATTTCAAATTCTAATTTTTGCAGGGAATCACTGCAATAGACATACCAAGAGAATGGAATTGCTTCACTGATCACGGTTTGCCGTCCGATTTCACGGGAAGATAAGTACTTGCCGAGAAAAATTGATTTTACGGTTTTCATGGACTTTTCTGCAAGCTGATTGTGAAGTTAGCGGAACCACCTACTGGCATCGAATTTCAAATTCTAATTTTTGCAGGGAATCACTGCAATAGACATACCAAGAGAATGGAATTGCTTCACTGATCACGGTTTGCCGTCCGATTTCACGGGAAGATAAGTACTTGCCGAGAAAAATTGATTTTACGGTTTTCATGGACTTTTCTGCAAGCTGATTGTGAAGTTAGCGGAACCACCTACTGGCATCAAAATTTCAAATTCTAATTTTTGCAGGGAATCACTGCAATAGACATACCAAGAGAATGGAATTGCTTCACTGATCACGGTTTGCCGTCCGATTTCACGGGAAGATAAGTACTTGCCGAGAAAAATTGATTTTACGGTTTTCATGGACTTTTCTGCAATCTGATTGTGAAGTTAGCGGAACCACCTACTGGCATCAAAATTTCAAATTCTAATTTTTGCAGAGAAATCACTGCAATAGACATACCAAGAGAATGGAATTGCTTCACTGATCACGGTTTGCCGTCCGATTTCACGGGAAGATAAGTACTTGCCGAGAAAAATTGATTTTACGGTTTTCATGGACTTTTCTGCAAGCTGATTGTGAAGTTAGCGGAACCACCTACTGGCATCAAAATTTCAAATTCTAATTTTTGCAGAGAATCACTGCAATAGACATACCAAGAGAATGGAATTGCTTCTGCTTCACTGATCACGGTTTGCCGTCCGATTTCACGGGAAGATAAGTACTTGCCGAGAAAAATTGATTTTACGGTTTTCATGGACTTTTCTGCAAGCTGATTGTGAAGTTAGCGGAACCACCTACTGGCATCAAAATTTCAAATTCTAATTTTTGCAGGGAATCACTGCAATAGACATACCAAGAGAATGGAATTGCTTCACTGATCACGGTTTGCCGTCCGATTTCACGGGAAGATAAGTACTTGCCGAGAAAAATTGATTTTACGGTTTTCATGGACTTTTCTGCAAGCTGATTGTGAAGTTAGCGGAACCACCTACTGGCATGAAAATTTCAAATTCTAATTTTTGCAGGGAATCACTGCAATAGACATACCAAGAGAATGGAATTGCTTCACTGATCACGGTTTGCCGTCCGATTTCACGGGAAGATAAGTACTTGCCGAGAAAAATTGATTTTACGGTTTTCATGGACTTTTCTGCAAGCTGATTGTGAAGTTAGCGGAACCACCTACTGGCATCAAAATTTCAAATTCTAATTTTGCAGGGAATCACTGCATAGACATACCAAGAGAATGGAATTGCTTCACTGATCACGGTTTGCCGTCCGATTTCACGGGAAGATAAGTACTTGCCGAGAAAAATTGATTTTACGGTTTTCATGGACTTTTCTGCAAGCTGATTGTGAAGTTAGCGGAACCACCTACTGGCATCAAAATTTCAAATTCTAATTTTTGCAGAGAATCACTGCAATAGACATACCAAGAGAATGGAATTGCTTCACTGATCACGGTTTGCCGTCCGATTTCACGGGAAGATAAGTACTTGCCGAGAAAAAATTGATTTCACGGTTTTCATGGACTTTTCTGCAAGCTGATTGTGAAGTTAGCGGAACCACCTACTGGCATCAAAATTTCAAATTCTAATTTTTGCAGGGAATCACTGCAATAGACATACCAAGAGAATGGAATTGCTTCACTGATCACGGTTTGCCGTCCGATTTCACGGGAAGATAAGTACTTGCCGAGATAAATTGATTTTACGGTTTTCATGGACTTTTCTGCAAGCTGATTGTGAAGTTAGCGGAACCACCTACTGGCATCAAAATTTCAAATTCTAATTTTTGCAGGGAATCACTGCAATAGACATACCAAGAGAATGGAATTGCTTCACTGATCACGGTTTGCCGTCCGATTTCACGGGAAGATAAGTACTTGCGAGAAAAATTGATTTTACGGTTTTCATGGACTTTTCTGCAAGCTGATTGTGAAGTTAGCGGAACCACCTACTGGCATCAAAATTTCAAATTCTAATTTTTGCAGGGAATCACTGCAATAGACATACCAAGAGAATGGAATTGCTTCACTGATCACGGTTTGCCGTCCGATTTCACGGGAAGATAAGTACTTGCCGAGAAAAATTGATTTTACGGTTTTCATGGACTTTTCTGCAAGCTGATTGTGAAGTTAGCGGAACCACCTACTGGCATCAAAATTTCAAATTCTAATTTTGCAGAGAATCACTGCAATAGACATACCAAGAGAATGGAATTGCTTCTGCTTCACTGATCACGGTTTGCCGTCCGATTTCACGGGAAGATAAGTACTTGCCGAGAAAAATTGATTTTACGGTTTTCATGGACTTTTCTGCAAGCTGATTGTGAAGTTAGCGGAACCACCTACTGGCATCAAAATTTCAAATTCTAATTTTTGCAGGGAATCACTGCAATAGACATACCAAGAGAATGGAATTGCTTCACTGATCACGGTTTGCCGTCCGATTTCACGGGAAGATAAGTACTTGCCGAGAAAATATGATTTTACGGTTTTCATGGACTTTTCTGCAAGCTGATTGTGAAGTTAGCGGAACCACCTACTGGCATCAAAATTTCAAATTCTAATTTTTGCAGGGAATCACTGCAATAGACATACCAAGAGAATGGAATTGCTTCACTGATCACGGTTTGCCGTCCGATTTCACGGAAGATAAGTACTTGCCGAGAAAAATTGATTTTACGGTTTTCATGGACTTTTCTGCAAGCTGATTGTGAAGTTAGCGGAACCACCTACTGGCATCAAAATTTCAAATTCTAATTTTTGCAGGGAATCACTGCAATAGACATACCAAGAGAATGGAATTGCTTCACTGATCCGGTTTGCCGTCCGATTTCACGGGAAGATAAGTACTTGACGAGAAAAATTGATTTTACGGTTTTCATGGACTTTTCTGCAAGCTGATTGTGAAGTTAGCGGAACCACCTACTGGCATCAAAATTTCAAATTCTAATTTTGCAGGGAATCACTGCAATAGACATACCAAGAGAATGGAATTGCTTCACTGATCACGGTTTGCCGTCCGATTTCACGGGAAGATAAGTACTTGCCGAGAAAAATTGATTTTACGGTTTTCATGGACTTTTCTGCAAGCTGATTGTGAAGTTAGCGGAACCACCTACTGGCATCAAAATTTCAAATTCTAATTTTTGCAGGGAATCACTGCAATAGACATACCAAGAGAATGGAATTGCTTCACTGATCACGGTTTGCCGTCCGATTTCACGGGAAGATAAGTACTTGCCGAGATAAATTGATTTTACGGTTTTCATGGACTTTTCTGCAAGCTGATTGTGAAGTTAGCGGAACCACCTACTGGCATCAAAATTTCAAATTCTAATTTTTGCAGGGAATCACTGCAATAGACATACCAAGAGAATGGAATTGCTTCACTGATCACGGTTTGCCGTCGATTTCACGGGAAGATAAGTACTTGCCGAGAAAAATTGATTTTACGGTTTTCATGGACTTTTCTGCAAGCTGATTGTGAAGTTAGCGGAACCACCTACTGGCAATCAAAATTTCAAATTCTAATTTTTGCAGGGAATCACTGCAATAGACATACCAAGAGAATGGAATTGCTTCACTGATCACGGTTTGCCGTCCGATTTCACGGGAAGATAAGTACTTGCCGAGAAAAATTGATTTTACGGTTTTCATGGACTTTTCTGCAAGCTGATTGTGAAGTTAGCGGAACCACCTACTGGCATCAAAATTTCAAATTCTAATTTTTGCAGGGAATCACTGCAATAGACATACCAAGAGAATGGAATTGCTTCTGCTTCACTGATCACGGTTTGCCGTCCGATTTCACGGGAAGATAAGTACTTGCCGAGAAAAATTGATTTTACGGTTTTCATGGACTTTTCTGCAATCTGATTGTGAAGTTAGCGGAACCACCTACTGGCATCAAAATTTCAAATTCTAATTTTTGCAGGGAATCACTGCAATAGACATACCAAGAGAATGGAATTGCTTCACTGATCACGGTTTGCCGTCCGATTTCACGGGAAGATAAAGTACTTGCCGAGAAAAATTGATTTTACGGTTTTCATGGACTTTTTCTGCAAGCTGATTGTGAAGTTAGCGGAACCACCTACTGGCATCAAAATTTCAAATTCTAATTTTTGCAGGGAATCACTGCAATAGACATACCAAGAGAATGGAATTGCTTCACTGATCACGGTTTGCCGTCCGATTTCACGGGAAGATAAGTACTTGCCGAGAAAAATTGATTTTACGGTTTTCATGGACTTTTCTGCAAGCTGATTGTGAAGTTAGCGGAACCACCTACTGGCATCAAAATTTCAAATTCTAATTTTTGCAGGGAATCACTGCAATAGACATACCAAGAGAATGGAATTGCTTCACTGATCACGGTTTGCCGTCCGATTTCACGGGAAGATAAGTACTTGCCGAGAAAAATTGATTTTACGGTTTTCATGGACTTTTCTGCAAGCTGATTGTGAAGTTAGCGGAACCACCTACTGGCATCAAAATTTCAAATTCTAATTTTTGCAGGGAATCACTGCAATAGACATACCAAGAGAATGGAATTGCTTCACTGATCACGGTTTGCCGTCCGATTTCACGGGAAGATAAGTACTTGCCGCCGAGAAATTGATTTTACGGTTTTCATGGACTTTTCTGCAATCTGATTGTGAAGTTAGCGGTACCACCTACTGGCATCAAAATTTCAAATTCTAATTTTTGCAGGGAATCAACCTATGGCAATAGACATACCAAGAGAATGGAATTGCTTCACTGATCACGGTTTGCCGTCCGATTTCACGGGAAGATAAGTACTTGCCGAGGAAAATTGATTTTACGGTTTTCATGGACTTTTCTGCAATCTGATTGTGATATGCTACTATTGATGCTGGCATTAAAGATGTGCGTCAGATCAGCGAATTATCCGAATGGCATAATAGAAAATCCGATCCCACCAGTTTCGAAATCTATTGATTTATTTGCATATATAATCTTTTGAGTTGAAAGCATTGGATCTTAGTGTATAGCTGCAGGTTGTGTAGGCCTGTTTTCATTTTGAATATAGGCATACAGTTGGGCGTATAGGCTACATTATGCGGGTTCGCAGCCTATTATGGCAACCGGTAAAAATATCGTCTGGTCTTCAATGCAGACATAGTACTAATATCTTCTTGCTGCATTACGTATCTCAATAGCCATTCGTATTGGTTCATATTATGTATGTATTATATATACTTACTTTTTTTAAAAAAAAATTTCATATGGGGTTATGTATTTATATACATAGACTCGACTGATAAGACAAGCGGTTCAACACTTTCGTATGGCCTGACTAGCCTAATGATTTTATGATTTAGACTTAGAAATCATAACTGAATTAAATATGAATAATAATGAAGCCTTTCAACGCACAAAGTTATGATACTAAAATATACTTGGCCGTCCGTCCTTCAATCGAAAACATTGAAACAAAGCATGCTTGCAGAAGAAATCAGCTGCTAAATCATGTTGAAAAACTTAATTGTTTTAATGCATATTTTATTCAGTTATGATTTCTAAGTATTTCTTTACCAATTGTAATGAAATAACAAAAAATTGAAAGATAAATTGGGCGGCAATGTAACAGCCAGTGTGAATGTAGGCTACATGCATAATGTAGATGAATAAGAAATGTAATAAAGTCAGACACCGGCAAATATTAACTCCATTCAAATATCCATAATTTCGTTCGAATAGAAGCATAATGTGGAAGGTCCTTTACAGTTTGCATCGAGATATCATAGCGTTGGGAATGAGACATTATTATTTAATAATAGAATATTTCTAAGATAATCATTCTATTACAATAATAATAATAATAATGCTTAATTCGTCAATACAAAAGCGGTATGACATGCATGAGTACAAGACAGATTTCACGTGAATTTTGAAAATTTTACAAAGCTCTTGTTATACAGTGCTGAATTTCTGCGAAAAGGCAGCAATACACGATGGTTTCGAACAATACGGGAGCTATTGCGCACTTCAAAAAATTTTGACAAGATAGCTAAGCAGGTAGAGTGATGACCTACACTACCATACGTCGGTGGTTCAAATCCAGCAAGACTGTTAGTAATTTTTCGTCTGTGATGTTGTCTGCAATTCCTGCAATTGTCCGCAAAATTCCTATCTGACTACCGAGACAATGTACGCGGATCTTTACTTGGTTTAAGATTGTTGCTACATTTGGATTGAAAAAGACTTTTGTCGAACGGAAATGGATAACTCTTTAGTGTCACTGCAAATCCATCGATGAAATAAAATATTTTTATTATACATGTACATTTACTTCATAGGCCTACCCTAAAAAGGACACTGTGGGCCAAATGCATGCATATTCATAGACATCCCAGTGTGAAAGCCAAAGTCGGCCATAAGTCGGTCCGACTTCCGCCGGTTGGCATGAGTCGGCATAATTTTTTAATTTCGAAATCTAATACTTTTGATGAAAGAAATCATGATAAAACAAAGTAAATTATGTTCACAGTTGAATGTAGCCAGTTTGTGATTGATCTTTTATCAATGTATAGAATTTTAGTATGTTGGCAAAAGTTGGCATGCCAAGCTGGCGCATAAGTTGGCAGCCGAAATTGGTTCAATTTCCCTCAGAGTTTGGCAAAACAATTAATAGTTCTGCTACTTCTGTTCTGTGTTCGTTGGTTTGGCATCATATATTTTTGCTCTTTACATGAACAGTTTGCATAGTAAGTATATACAAATAAGGTGGATAAGTAATACATTCTTTCACCATAATTGGAATAATTTTTGATTGCGATTATGTGATGCATTGATTAAACTGTCAGAATAAACTATTTGCATATCACCTAAGCCTACCGGATTGTAGTGCCAGTTCTATTTATTAACGAATCCATCAATTTGGCGTCTTCGGGTACCAGTTGGGCCTGCTTCATTATTAAGTGCTATCGATATCAGTAATTAATTTTTATTGCGTTAGTACCTTTTTAATTCATACTTCATAATAATTTTGCAAACCTACGAGTCTGTAAACCTATGAGTCTGTATAGACCTACGAGGTCTGGATAATATTCATTACTATTAATTGATCATATTGATTTTATGTTACCGATGTTTTCTAATAATTCGTTGCGAAGTTCAAAAGTAATGCAAAAAGCCGTAGGATTTCGTCACTCCGCTCCACTAATACCAAGAAGCAAAAGCAACCAAGTGTTGTAAGTGAAGACCGATTTCTTGAAAAGATTTTCTCAATTCACTTGATATCAAGAATAAATGTTTCCTAATAATTCGTTGTAATCACTAGCGAAATTAAAAAGCTGGCATGTAGATGCACTATGATTATATAGCCTATCCGCAATTGTGAGCACCGACGAGCGTGTGCGCGCAAGGTATGGAAAACTTAAATGGTCGGAGAGTAATCAACAAAAGCATTGCACTGTTTCGTTATGCAAACTAGAAAAGAAACAAAAAGAGACGGATCTTATGCAGGAATGTGGTGTTGTTGATTTTTTTCGATGATATTCGTTAATAATGCTCATACACTAATAAATTCTTTTACAGCCGTCTATCAGTATTTGACCAATTCCCTCACTTCTATTCTCTAACTATTTATAAAAAGGGTCTTATTTCTATGCACACGAATTCTACAGATCATTTTTGTACATGAACATTTTCGAAATATCTAATTTAGGAAATTTATTAATTTTATAAATGAGAATTGCCATGAATGACGACTATGTTTAAGTGACAAATTCTGAACTTTCTTTCATTTTTGATTTCTTTTCTACTTCGTTATCTCCCTCACAACAATCCTTTTTTCCATCCCTCCTCGCTTCTTCCGTCCTTGCTCTCCACATCAGCTATCTCCTTTTTTTCTTTTCTTCTCCTAAATCTATCTTCCTCTTCCATTTCTTCGTCTCTCTCGTCACTTCTCTTCTCTGTCTTCCTGCTCTCTCTCTCTCACTCACTTCTTGCTGTCTATTTCCTACATAGCTTTTGTTAAAGTATACTCCAATGCTCATCTTCGAAAAAAAATTGATCCTTATGCATATCCTGCGTAAAAATACATCAAAAATTTCTCCCCATAAATTTCTTAATGAATTTGATTCATAAAATCATAATTATTTCTCATGATATGATATACTATTATAAAATCAAAAATTTTATTTGCGTCTGCATTTTTTTGCAATTATTGCAATTGGCAATAGTTCTATATTAGCAGAATGCACTCCAGCTTGATCTTTTTTATATATGTCTTCTGACGCAAGCATCACATTTCCATTACTCTGCTTGTTGTCTAATGGAGAATAAACATAAAATTATTTCTATTCTATTCTGAAGGAGAATTGCGCGCTCGCAAATTATTTCCATACTCCCACCCGGGCTAGTGATATATTTCAGCGACCTTCAATCGACGCGCCTCATTCACATAGCAATGACAGGAGAGAAAAAGATATCGCTCGCGGACATCATTTCATTTTACTTGTGCTGAGCGAGCAAAGGAGAATCGCGCGCACAGAATAATATTTCCGTGTTCCCGCCTGCTGATATTTTGTGGACCTTCAACTCGACGTGTCCTCAATCATCACATGACAGCGAGAAAGGATGCAGAGGTCATAGAGTCATTTATATTCTACTTGCGCAGCGCATCGGTCCGTTTGATTCGTGTCTTGTGAAGCAGTTTATTGTCTACGATCAAAAGTACTACAATTGTACAAACTTTTTTAAACGACGCCTCGATCCACCATTTGCCTCTTTGGACATTCAGAAGGAAATTCAAATCTGCTATTCGACCTTCACAATCAATTCGCAATAGTCATTTATGGATCTTTTCAAGTTGCAGACATAGCAGTTGCCGTGATATAAAACTTTTGGCCTTTTGTCATATAAAACATTTTGTGATTTGATTCACTCTTCATCATTTAACGGACTTTATCTCCGACATTATTCGCTGGCAAAAACAGATCTTGAAAATCATCTCATGATCGGCATTCTCACGTATTCTGGACTCTGATGCCTGATCTTAAAATGTGTTTCAATGATTGATATCATCAATTGCCTGAGCTTACAAGGTGAGATGTCTAATTTCTTTTTCATTATAGGCCTAGTAGTAAAGAGGAATTAATTTCTGCACATGTAGGGGTTACTGGAAATAAATGATCAACTGCATAAACTATATTTCACGAAATTATTTTTATAGATAGTTTTGAATAAGCAGAATTACCCAGGTGTAAGCGATCTTTCTCTTTATTATGCAAAATGATGACATTTACATGACATTACATTTAAAATCATTTACATTACATCATGACATCATTTTGCAAAATAAAAAGAAAGAATCGCTTGCACCTGGGTCCGTCCGTCTCTTGTCAAAACTAATTGCATATGACTCAATCTCTGCTCGGCATTATTGTATAGATGCGCATAAATTGTGTAGCTTACCAAATAGTTTTTGGAATGAAATATCTATTCATCTATCGTGCGCCAGCTGTCAATGAGCCTCGCGTTTATCTTGACAACTTTCAAATAGTCCTATTCGTTAAACATTAAAACATAATAGCCTAATTTTCATGCAAAGACAAATAATGAGAACGTTATTGAATTGAAATTTCAAGAAACTATATTGATGATTGTATTGTTGCGTGTATGGGTAATGTGCAAGTTAATAGGAGTGAGGTTGATGGATTCAAAAAAACAAAGCTTATTTAAATTCTCATGCATGGATTCTGTGTGAATCTTTGTGAACTTCGTATTTTATTCGATATGGACGAAACCAAAGTGTTGGACGAAACAGTGCAATTTGAAATAGAAAATATTTACATGTGAAATATAGTGCATATACAGTAAAATCATGAAACTCTGTATTTGATCAACATTCAATAAAATCATTGCCCTGAATGTCTGTTGTATTTAATAAAATCGCGAGATTTTTACACTGACTCCGCTCCTTTCAGCAGACTGTCAGTTTGTCGGCGAAATTTGGATAATTTAATAGAGATATTTAATAATTAATGCCTTCCCTTAAATATGTATGACTTTGTGATATTTTGAGTGTACTCCGTTCTCGCAAGCTGCAAATGGAAGCTGTGCATTCTTAATAAGATCGGATGTAAAGACTTCCCAATGTTGGATTGTCACAGGTTCCAGGTTGGATGTGTGCCCCTTCTAATTCTTTGCTGTCACTGACGACGACCATGATTTGAAAACTGAGTAATTTATATCATTTTATGATTCTTGTTTTGGAAGCCTTCGAAACTGCAATATCTAATTTTCCGTATTCATGTGTTTGCCGTTTGCATAGTTTATTTCACATGTACATGTTTTAGCATCTGTCTTCTTTTTATCCTCCTTCATTTAGATTGTCTACCAATTTTCTTCTTTGCGTTGTTTTTCGTTGTCTGAGTGTACATGTATAGTATTGCGTAATGTGCTGGTTGCTGTCTATGACCTTTGCGGAGCGAGCGCAGTCTTGTATTGTGTTCTGCTTGCTAAGATTTTTCCCGTGTGTCTGGAGCCTTGCCACTCGCATCACAATACTTGCTCCCCTGTTATTCCCGCGGACCAATGTGTGATATACCCGTACTGGCTTTGGGTGTGTGACACACATTCTGACTCAGCAAAAAAAGTTTGAATCGTTTACGATCCGTGCAGAGCTGTGTGCGTTCGCATTGAGTCGTATATCTTAGCTGCTTCTTGGACAGCTACTTCGGTATGTCCTCTCTGAAATTATGCATGTGCAAAATTGTTGGGGCTTCTGCTTTGATGAAAGAGAAACTAGCAAAAATAATAAGAAAATAAATTATTCTGTTTTAATATTGCATTTCAGATAGATGATTAACAACAATAAATTAAATAAACGATAGATCAAATTGCTATGCAAGAAGAATGTGCGACTGGTTGGATAGACAATGAGCGGCTGAGACATAGACAATAAATACTTCTTCAATAAATTCTATAATTTTTTAAAGACAGCTGTGTACAAAAAATTTTATGAACTCAATTCATGCCGACAAACAATACGCACTACGCAATAGGAAGTAGTATTTAAGTGTAATGAAATATTTCCCAGTACGTATCTAACGATAGTCTGTCAACTAAGAGTGACAGTGGAAAGCTATCCTGAGAACCTTGAACCCACGTTTTGCTCTTTCTCTCTTGAGGCATACGTCTTCTCTGTGAAAGATGTAATTTGTATTTGTCATTCCCAAGATGCTTGAATAGAGCAAGCGTGGCCAATAAACGCCCGATAGTTTTCAGTTATTATTATTCAAGTGGATGACATCACTCACTCATTTTTCTAAAAATGTGTATTTAAAAATAATAAATGGTCATGAAAAGAACTTTTGCTTTCATTCTATCATTTTATTTACCAAATTGCAATTTCAAAGACAATGTCTTCTTCATCAGTGGTTTCAAAATAAAAGCCCACATGTCAAAATCAATCAGTTATCAAAAAGAAATTTTGTCCAATATATTGGACAATCTATAGAAAGCAAGAAAATCACAAACGTAAAAAGCAAGATACTGGACGTGTGTGATGATACTGAAACAATGATACTGACTATTTGAGCAATTAAGACCTGTCATTAGCGGCACATTGAGTACATGATACCGCGATGCGAGTGTTAAATCTTCGTTCGGTCTGTAATCATTAATCTGTACTCATTGCGCGCGTTCTGACAGGTTCTTAATTGTTAAATAGCAACATAACGTCTGGTATCATTGTTTTTTGCATTTGTAACTTCTTAGCTGGAAACATTCTTCTATTGGAAAACATTTCTTTTTGATAACTGATTCATTTTAGCATGTCTGCTTTTATATTTAAACCACTGATGAAGAAGACATTGTCTTTAAAATTGGAATTAGGTAAATAAAATGATAGAATGAAGCAAAGTTCTCCGAAGCACTGTGGCTCAATCTGTTTACGAATAGAATGATTGATAACAAGATCATAGAGAAACATATCCTAATACAAGTTTTAAGAGAATGCATATGAAATTATCTTTATTTAACTTAAATTATTGAGCAGATATTTTCATGGAGATTTGCATGCATCAATTTTGGAAGAAACGGAACAGGAAAAACAAAATTTGTAGATCTTGAAACGCTGAATACAAAATTCCAATTCTTAAGTGTCACAAATGGTCGCTTTCCGTAAAAGGTAAGGTAAAGGATTCCCACTGGACATCCAATCTAAAATTCAAGAAACATCCATGGATTGTGAAACACTTGGCAATTTTAGTACATTTCTTTTGCAGAAAAGAAATATTTATCAGAATGCCATGAAATATGAAACATGATTGAGTTCAGAACATCAACTTTCAACTTCGATATAAAAGTTGATCACATGATTCTGTATTTGATGTTTGAGAGTCTCTACAAATGAGTTAGTTGTTAAAAAATCACCAAAATTAAGTCAAAACATGAAATTTACTCATTTTGTAGAGACTCTCAGGCATCAAAATGCGAAAATCATGCGACTCACTTCAACTTTTATATCGAAGTTGATGTCCTGAACTCAATCATGTTTTCAAATTCATGGCAATTCTGATAAATATTTCTTTTCTGCAAAAGAAAATGTACTAAAAATTGCCAAGTGTTTCACAATCCATGGATGTTTCATTGAATTTTAAAGCATTGATTACGATGGGAATCCTTTTACCTTGCCTTTAACCGAAAGCGACTGGCTGTGACACTCAAGAATTTGATTTTTGTATTCAGCGTTTCAAGATCAACAAATCCATACTATCAAGTCATCTGTGCGCGAATTTAGAAAGAAAGTGTCAGTAGAATCCCGGACTATTAATCAATATAATCACTTGGCGTTTCCTTGATGAGTTAAAGGGTCGATTAGTCAAATATCTCATCTTTTTATATGCTAAGCCTCCGTTAACGCTATAAAACCAGATTCCAAGCAATTTATTTGCTGCATGGAAAGTTAGCAATAACATGCCGAGAAATCATAATGAAGGAATTTTTGACAATAGATGTTTAGCTAATGCATACGCTAAGGCGTATTTCATTTTTATCATATTATTATCACTATATTGTATATTAAATTAATTGTTATATATTATTTTATGTATATTTTTATATCATTTTGCTACATAATCCAATCATTAATCATTGTATCATTATAGTTGATTATAAAACAACAAAATGTATTGTGAATGATCAAAATTTACTTGAATTGTGAACCACAAAGTCGCAGTTTAAACAAATATTGTATAACGATCTATGGACCTTGTTGTTATGATTTATTCATTATCAATTCAAGCTTTTTTTGATAGTTATTGACATCGTTTTCATGTAATTGACATTTCAATGGCATAGGCTAAAGCATACTGGTAGGCTTCATTATATTATTATCCATTTACCTGTCGTGTGACTCAGAAAGAAACGCGAAATATGTCACAATCTTATAAGCTCTATTTGCGGTCAAAAAATATATTGCACACCCAAAACCTGCAATCAAGTAGCGATGACGGTTTAAAGATCCTGAATACTTAGCAACTTGCTTTCATAGAAAAAAAATATGATTTGATATCTAAAACTAGAGCAGGACTGATAATTTTATCATGATTATGGGCGGTGACAAAGAAGTATTTGTATAAGCTTATTTATTTAACTTGCTATATTTGTCTATTGAACTGATTGTTTGATAAATATTGCTTATACACAGAAGTGATGTTTTATCATTAAAAACATCAATTATCTTTCAATTTTCTTCAATTATCTGCTACGACTATTTCAATTGACAGATTTTAAGTTGCATGTACACTACGTGGCATACAGATTGTAGTACACAAGTCATAGGGAAAGACACGAAAGCGTTAAATTTTGGTTTAAACATCTATGTCTATTTTTCTCCATTCAACAAATTCTAAGTGTACCCACAATTTCTGTGTCGCAGGTATATGTTATATTTCATTATGTCATAATTTTTTTACAGGATTGTGGAAAATGTGGATTCACTGGAAAATTCACACGAGATGACGAGGGACACTCGATCCAGCTACCTCTCCTATTCGGATCAAAAGACAAAGAATGTGGCTCTAGTGCGAGGAAAAACAGTTGCTTCTTGTCAGAATTACCGCATGATGAGTATCCTGATTTGTAAGCATTATAATATAATATTTAAATCATGTTAAAAAAGGTGTTTTTATATCCCGAGATTTAATAATGATAACCGTCAACATACTACTTGATGAAGCAGAATCAAGTAGTATGTTGGCGGATTTTTTTTTGGCTGGAAGTCGGCATGCCAACTTTGGCTCGACTTCCGCTCTCTTTCCCACTGCCAAAGTCGGCAGGAATTCGGTGCCAAAGTCTGGCCGACTTCGGCTTTTTCACTGGGATGTACTATGATATCAAAACTTCGTGTGAGAGATTCTTCCGTTTTCATGGAATGACAACGTACGATGAGATGAGCCGCCACTATCGCACTGTTCTTCTTTTGGGTGGAAAATTTGTTTATTTTGACGATCTGGGCCCAGGACGACTGCAACCAGTTACGAATTTGCCTGACTACGTGTCATGTTTCTTCTATTTTCTTATCAAATAAATTTATAATTCTGTTGACTGTACCAATATCTTACAAGCATACCATATTATGACAGACAGAGAAAAGTTGGTTAGATTGACTGATTTAAGGTAGAAGCTTCAACACTGGATAATTTCACCAAAACTGATGATTTTTTCATTATTCAAGAATCGCACTTATTAGAAAGTTTCTTATCTTTTATCACCTCAGGATATTGTGTAACTAATAAATTACCAATCCGCTGCAGAGATTTGATAGCATGGAACCGAAAAATGTTGTCCTACTAGGACTGTTTTTTGATACGACATGAATTAATATGCACAATAGCTACAAAGCATTGCAATCTTTTAACAATGAAGCGATTCTGAATCCTTTTTAGGACAACATGAAAGTTTTTCTTTAACTAACCTCGTAATTACAAACAACAAACACGGAGAAATTAGCGATACCAGCGTTCCGATGGACGAACACTTGTAAACCGTCTTCTTCAAACATCTATTGACTTCAGAGGCACAGCAGCATGCACCGAGAAGGGAAGCGCACAAGAGGTAATTCCACATTGTGATGGTGCAATAGAATTGTGCTGTAATAAATGATGGTTCGGCTGATCTGGAGAGGGTTGGATTTTGCTGAGATTCCGATGAAATCCTTGAAAACTGTAAAATCAATTTTTCTCGGCAAGTAAATCGGACGGCAAACCGTGATCAGTGAAGCAATTCCATTCTCTTGGTATGTCTATTGCGGTGATTCTCTGCAAAAATTAGAATTTGAAATTTTAATGCCAGTAGGTGGTTCCGCGAACTTCACAGCGGACCCACTTTTATCTTCAAACTTGATTTTCTCAAAAATGACTGTGAATTTGTAAAATCTGAGCTCAGATTCGTAATCAGGAGACTGAAATTGACAACATAGCAACATAAATTGTCGGGCCGACAATTCACCGACAGATCCCGACAGTTTTTTTTCACCGAGATGGGTTGTGGGAGTGGCTGCGGACGAAAATCCGCATTTGTGCGGATTCTACGCAGAGTTGGGGCTGTCTGAGGGGTGGCACAAGCTGGCACACTCCCAATAAGTGTATTCGGTGTGTTGATTCGAGTGGCACACGCGATTTTCACAAGTGGTACGGATGGGCTGTGGGCGTGGCTGAGGACGAAAATCCGCATTTGTGCGGATTCTACGCAGAGTTGCGACTGTCTGAGGGGTGGCACAAGCTGGCACACTACTAATCAGTGTATTCGGTGTGTTGATTCGAGTGGCACACGCGATTTTCACAAGTGGTACGGCTAACTTCACATGTACCACTTTGAGGTCATTTTGTCCATTTTCTCAGTAAGTATTGTGAATTTTGGCAAAGTAGTGTGTGGCACATGCTTTAGACGTGTTATTTTAGACGTCCATGTCGTTGAAAATTCATAAAGATGCGATTTAAGATTTTTTCTATAAATTGGTACGGCTATCTTCACATCCGTACCACCTCGAACTTTTGATGGACGATTTCTCGCAAACTGCTGCATTATTTTAAAAATTGCTGGTGGCACAAGCTGGCACACGAAAATTATGTGTAAATGCTGTTTTCGAGAGTGGTACACGCGATTTTCGATCGGGTACGGATATTGGTACGGCTAACAATTACAGGTCTGTGATTACTACTCAAATTCCTCAAATTTGTTTATTACTCCTCAAAAATTCCTCAAATATAGCTTAACTATGAGAAATTCCTCAAATATAGCTTAACTATGAGAAATTCCTCAAATACGACACACTACAGACTAAATGTCGGATAATGTATTGTTTTTTGGCGAATGGTGATGATGTGTAAACTTCCAAACAAGAACCTAAGATAGAATCCTGTAACATGTACCCTACATCCATGCTGCTAATCATGAATCACTCATGATATATTTCTTTTCTTTTTCTTCTCTCATGATTTATATGTAACTTAATGATTTTTCTCTCACACACTTGGTAGATTTTAGATAGCGTAATCCCGCTGTGCTAGCTAGCTAGATCTGATATTTTGATTGGAAACAGACCTGTCCTTTTATCATCTGAATGGGCAGACTGTTAAATAGAATCTTTTTAATATATAAGTGATAAACATAATTTTGAAAAGAGCGACTTACTCACCAATTCATTCCACATGAGGAGAGGAGAACCGTTGCTTGTCCTTCTAGTAAGTATTTTCAAATTTCTAGACATTTTAGGATATAATGATTTTCTTCTAACCATGTCATATTTAGCACATCAAAAATTAACCAGTCGTTAGCTTGTTTTTTGATTTTGTTACCTTGACGCACTTCGTTACGTTGAATGTCGTTTTCATTTCTGCAAGCTACAGAGCTGCAGATGTTCCGGTTCGTCTGGACTTATTTTGCTAAGCAGAGAAGTTGTCCGAAGTTATTGTCTGTCGAACTAACTCATTAAATGCTTTCACGTATTTAATGAGTGAAGCACTGCGATCAACCTACAGAAATTGTATATTTGAACACAGCAATTTTTTACTTCTAACTTCATAATATTGCTTAGCAAAATTCTGCGTGTTGTGGGTTATTTTTCTTGATGGATTTTTCGGCTGTAATTTGCATTCATTAGTTAAAGTATGGCTCGCAGGGTTCTATTCTGCCTATCTGAAGTGGATTCACTCAGTGATAATCAATTTATGGGGTAATAATTAATTCATGGGGTCGAAGTGACTGGTAACCTAACATAAAGGGAATTCTCAGACAGGAGCTGCTTATTGGCTTACTCGGTTAACGACACAATCATGTGATGTTCACTCCATTTTCGAAGTAGGTCAGATACTGATGTATATCTTAATGCGTGTGTGCCTTATGAGGGAGTTGATTGAACGTGTGTGAAGTTGGCGCAACCACTCAGCGCAACCAATTTGAATTGCGTTATCTGGCCAAAGGAGGCTGAATTTCTTGAAACCGAGTAGTGGCACATTATCAGCGACCTCGAATTGTGTGATTTATGTGATTCAATGATTCCTGTCTATTGAACAACCGACTGTCTCATTATCTAAGACGAAGACTTTCTGAAATTCTCTGTAGATGTTACATGTATAATGATGTGAATTGTTTGTTTTACATGTTGAAATTTGCGCTTTAAACTTAATTAACCTTTGTCTCGCCCTACTCATTTGTGTTACAGTAGATTTATGATTATATACGTGCTGTCAATTTGTTCCCAGAAGACTATTTTTATCACGTCATGAACATTTGCTCTGTATCATTGGTAACGAGGTCATGTTTCCCGCTCTCTATATTAAGTGCGTGTGCCGTTTGAAGCTCACTGGAACTCGGCAGACATGAATTGCATGACTTCCTTGGTATGAAAATTGTGAAAGGTGATGATACGTTATGGTTAGGACAACCTGCATACACTAAACATGTACTGAGAAAATTCAAAATGGACGATGCAAATCCGGTAACAACTCCAGTGGAACCAGGTTAAACTTAGAAAGGCAGCAGTTGACGAATCCGTTTTTGATAAGAAACTGTATCAGTCTGCTGTAGGAAGCTTACTCTTTTTAGCTGTATGTACACGACCTGATATTGCTTTTCCAGTGAATCATGTTGCGAAGTTTTGTTCTCAACCAACAAATTTACACAGGATGGCTGTTAAGAGAATTTTCCGTTACCTTGTTGGAATATGTGATTATGGCTAATATGTTATCGGAAAGGTGTATCAATTGTTGGTTATTCCGATGCGGATTGGGGAGGCGATCATGATGATAGGAGATCGACCTCTGGTTATTTATTCAAGGATTGTGATGCTGCGATAAGTTGGTGTAGTCGAAGGCAAAGTTGTGTTGCGTTGTCCACTGCTGAAGAAGAATATATGGCTTTATCGTTGGCGTCACAAGAAGCAGTTTGGATAAAACAAATCTATGGCAATTTGGGTTACAGGGAAGAACCATTGACTATTTTTGAGGACAATAAAGCTGCTAAAGTAGGATTCGCCTAATCCGCCAGCTCGTGTAATCCGCCACTTTTTTCTGGTCCGGACAGAGTCACATTGATTTACCAGTTTGCGTAATCCGCCACTTCTCTCATGGTCCCTTGAGGTGGTGGATTAGACGAATTCTCTGTATAAGTATTTCAAAAAATTCCCAGTTTCACGGTAGAACGAAGCACATAGAGATAAGATACCATTTTGTTAGAGAACATGTTATCGAGAATAATATTTCAGTTGTTCATTGTTCGAGTAATGATATGATTGCTGATGGGCTTACTAAGGGTCTACCTCGTGATCAGTTTGAACGTTTGAGATCGATTATGGGTGTGAGGCAGTTGTGATATATACTTTTTTAAAGCGAGTAGGAGTGTTGAAATTTGCGCTTTAAAATTAATTAACCTTTGTCTCGCCCTACTCATTTGTGTTACAGTAGATTTACGTGCTGTCAATTTGTTCCCCAAGACGATTTTTATCACGTCATGAACATTTGCTCTGTATCATTGGTAACGAGGTCATGTTTCCCGCTCTCTATATTAAGTGCGTGTGCCGTTTGATGTGATGTTACACTCAGCTTTCTTTCTCCTTGATGCACATGAATAAAAGTTCGTCTCACGATGACTTATGTCTTGTCAATCACTGCGTTAATAATCTGATAATAATTTCAACATTTCAATATACTATGAATATGTTAACGAATTGTGCCATTCGAAAGATGTTTTGCAAACTTTATGTTTATCGTTTACAAAACAATATATCTTTATTGTGTGTTTCAGACATGAATCGGTGTCCTACAACAACCATCAATACTGAAAATATGAATGGATTTAACCAAATCAATTCAACGAGTCCGTTCATATGGCAAGGGAGAATCTTTTGATCACTGTGTAGGCCTGGACTTGTTTCTGAGAGGTGATTCATTTCTTGCACATTTTTGTCACTGTCTCCGAATGTTATGGTTATGCAGTTATGCTATAATGAGCTGTAAATCCTTGGAACATTTCGTGACAGTATGACGTTGAACAACAATGTTTTATATATATTGTACCATATTGTTATATGGTACATGCTCAATGCATCGTTCTTTTTGTACGTATAAATAAAAATTCTTCCGAAATTTTGTTTTTTATGTAGTGACGACAATAATTGTAGGTTTCATTTCGCTGTCATGTCGGATAAAAGGTCGAGGGATACGTGAGGTTAAGGTTAATCGAACACCTTTAGGCAACGTCCAAGCAACCACTAATTTACTTCTATTTCACGCTTAAGCAACCGTGAGGCGACGTTGCCTGCCGCGACAAATAGCGCGTGCAGGCAACCCTTGGGCACCTTTGCCTACACGTGCAGGCAACTAAGTGCTCATTGGGTCCGACTGTATCACCCAATTGAGTTCATTTAATAAAATCGAAAGTGCATACACATTGGGGATTTAATAAATGTAGAGTTACCACTCTACCTAATATACTTAGTCTATGGTCTCTGATTCTGTTATTTTGTTCTACCAATGGCAGGTTGCTTATCATCACGCTTAGGAAAATTCTCTTGAGGCTCAACATGAAAACAACTTATCGAGTTGCGAATTTAACAAGCATACCTCTCCAAGGCTGTCATGACACGGACGATCTGTAATATAATATCATTTTCTTCTGCATTATACTATCATGATCAGTCAATTACATTGTAATTTCTTCAAAACTGCATGAATGTGCATGCATATCACATTTGGTGACATGTATCCCCTCGAGTACATTTAGTAAAGTCGAAAGTGTATACACATTGGGGATTTAATAAATGCGGAGTTATCACTCTACACAATATACTTACTCTGTGCCCTAAACCTTTTGATGAAGACACGCATGCCGATCTGAAACTGAAGCATTATTTTTCACGAGCTTGTGTTCAGGTTATTCAGACGATCTTTTTAAAAGTCCAACAGGCGACGATTGATTTGAGAAAGCTATCAACTTTTTTATGTTTACATATGATGTGAAACTGAATTGAGGAAAAGCAGAGAGATCATCAGCGAAATGCTCAAGCATATTATCCAATATCATAGATACACATTTGTTTAAATGCTTAACAAATTTATTAAATAGATAATTATTTTTTTTAATTTTGCGAAAATCAATGATTTATTTCTAATGAAATAACAAATAATTGTTACTGCATTTGTTTCCTATACAACTAACTTTGATTTTGCCTCTGTCGCTCTATGAACATTTTTCTCAGTGTGAGTCATGAATGACGAGGAAGCTTCCTTAGCGTCTCTGTCTTGACGACGCGCTTGATTAAAGTAGGTGTCACATAAGTAATCCTATCCGAAAGGGTATCGCCTATGGATTCGAATAACCGACCCTATACTGTCTAGTTAAGTAGATGCTGTAATTAAGCACGCAATCTCTTAGGATGCTTTATGAAGGATGTTTTCCCACAAATTCGTCATTCAATTATCAATTAGATATTTCGAATGTGAAATGACTGCAAACAAACCTATCTTGGGAGACCTTTTTGAAAACGGCGTCCTAAATTAAATAGACACAAAATTTTTGAAACAACACCAGAGATTTATTTTTCAAGTTAAACCCAGAAATTTTGCTGAATACGTGATTGCAATTTGGAGGCATTTCCACCATTTTCAGGTGAAGCATCATTTCCCCATTGTCGGAACTCAAGGAATGAGGAATTGAAATGCTCATCACTGGTGCCATTCTTCCGCTTGAATTTTTTCCTTGTATGACTACAGATAGTCTTTATATATTGAGCATGCATCAGCGGTCCGCGGTCGCTTGTTTTGCGAATTATTTACTGTCGCACACTTTCGTCCTGAGGAGTGCTACTGTATAGAATACGTTCGATGATTTATCAGCAGCTTCTGTGGGCACATTGTCTCCATGAATTCGATGCGTGGCGTTCTCCCAAAGCCCGGTGACTAAATGATTCATGTTTTTAGATGGAGCCCACAAATTGGACTACTTCGTCAGCTTGATTTGCGCCAAATTCTAACATGATGCTCCCGTCTTGACATTGGAGTTGTTGGCGACTTCAAATTCATGAGGACCATTAAATTGGATCAACTACTGCATTCGATTACTCACGACATCAGGAGTACAGAATTGCACCGTTAGACGTTTTTCATTCTACGTAGTTTTTTCTCGGTTGTTAAACTTGCATATAGTACCTGACAATGGGTGTTTAAAATGCAATTGGTTGCACCAATCGATTCGGAGCCAGCTAGCTACTTTGCTTAATGTCGGAGTCACGATTGTGACAAAATAGCCTATCTAGGCTATACATTCATCATAACTGCTGTGACAAACTTGAATTGTGACTGGCAAATCGAGGGTTTGAGATCCTGACCAATTGGATCACCAGTCTCGCATAAGTGTCCTCGTAGTCTCAGTTGTGTGGAGCACAGGTTGGGGTACAAGCGTGATAGGTGTCGTAGGTTCGAATCATGCCAGCCGCGCATCTTCTGCATTGTTTGAATAATCCATCGTTTATTTAATTTCATTATGTTGTTAATTAATTTAAATTAACTGATAGCGCAAGCTCTCCCATCAGCGGGTGTAGATAAAATCTGAACAACAGATCAATTCCGAACAGCGAAAATCTAATCGAAGATGGTAAAATATTGCGCCGAACATTCTGGATTTGATTATATAATGGCTAATTTTATCTGTAAGTCACTTTTAATCCGCAAAAAGTCATAAAATTATATTCCGTAAGGAAAGGGTAAAAGGGAAATTTTTAGTAGTTCGGAGGGGAATCATAGCAGGAAAGCAATGACGGTCAATCAAAATTGCGTAGAACAGAGAACGTCCTGCGCTTGAAACCGTATACTCATTGATCCGCTTCTGTTCGGTGGTCTTATAGATGTTCGGAGGTGTTCGGGTTTGTTCGGAATGTAATTTTATGACTTTCTTGCGGATTAAAGTTGACTGACAGATAAGATTAACCACTTTCTATTAGAATCTGGAATGTTCGGCGCAATATTTTACCAGCTTCGAGTAGATTTTCGTTGTTCGGATTTTATTTACATCCCCATCAGCTTATTGACGATTAGAGATTTTTTTGAATTAAATATTCGTTGAATGTTATATAAAGATGTCTTTCAGTTGATTTACATATGTTATTTTTCTTGATTGTACATTTGCAACATTGACATCAGTTTCTCACAATTTATAGTTTTTCGTAATTATTTAAGTGTCAGATGGCGGTGCGAACACTGAACAGTCAACTACAAACAAATTGCCGCGAGGTTCGGATCGATGACTCGAAGGTCGTGATCCCTTATCCGATACATGGATGACAGTTATGACGCGATGTACTGTAGAAACAACGACATTGAAATAACTTGCAATACGAAAACAATTTGTCGAAGTAAAAACTTAACATCATAAAAATTTTATCTAGATATGCATGCTCTTTATATTTTGATTATGCATCAGCGTTCCCCGAAATGTGAAGCATACAAATAATTTATCATTGTGATTAGATGTCTTAATGTCAATTCGTGCCTCTATCAAACAAAAGTACAGTCAACAGTCAGCACTCAGCAGTTTGAAGCTATTAGTCGGGGAAGCAGCCAAGAAGAGGAGAGAGGATTTTTCAGTCACATCATTAAATACTGATTTCTTGAAGTAACTAGTGAGTAATGTGTATTATCAAAACAAAAAAGTTTTTACGTTTCTTTTTAAATTACTTGCGAGCCACCAGTCAATGATAATGCGAAATTTCCTATTTGATATAGGCTACTTGACAAGAAGCTAGAATAGGCTAATATTTATGTGAATATGTAAGTCAATAAAATTCAACATTTATTTGCCATACACTGTAGCAGTGAGTGGCATTTAGCCAATCAACGAACCTGATTTGGATACTTAGAATTCTAAGATGGTTGCATAGGTTTGATCACGAATCTGTGAAAGTATGCGTTGTTAAAGACTGTAAAAAATGTTATTAAACATTTGTGCACTTTAGAAGCGAAGCTAGCTGTCACTCAGAATGTGACTAATTGGTGGGTACCTCATAATAGTATAGTAGACGGAGTAATTCGAAAGTAAAGGAGTGCCAGCGTAGCATGCACTATCTTTATAGCAAATAGGTTTCATATTATTTCAGTTTCATTCACGAACCTACCTTCAGAGAAATAGGCATGAATGTTAACTTGACGGAGTATTCGTAACTACGTGTCTAGTTTTCTGATTTCAATATTGTCACTGCAGTTCAGGTAGTGTACCTGTATTATCGCATTAGCTTTAGTTTTTTTGCTTTGTGTGGCCCAACTGTAGGCAACCATTTATATTTATGAAACACCATCAAGCTAGCCTTGTCATTTATATGGTCATCAATGTTTCATAATGATGTTTTAAGCTACATTTGAAATTACTTTTGGTTACTGTCCGGTTGGCATTACGCAGCATAAGAGTCGTTACATAGAAAGGTATCTGCATTCACGAATTTCAAAGAAAAAAGGAAAATGATAAGGAGTTTTACCACAGCCTTACGTTTGACGCCTTGCAGAAATCGAGAGACATTATTCATCAGGTGCACGAAAATTCTTACACTGCACTTCGCTGGCTAATGTGGCCTTGGAAAATCCCTGCCTAGTGCGATATTTATCTTCACAAACAGAAGCAGCAGTGCGATTTTTGTCTGCATGAAAAATGCGCTAGACCACTGTCAATGTCTGAACAGCAAAAAGAAATGTGAAAATGCATTTTCCCCATGGTAAATGTAAGAATGAGAAGCATCAGTCTAGTTCGTTCATCAGTTCATGAACTGGAAAATATCAGTTCAGTAGCAGTTCCCTACTAGGAAGTTCTGCTCGCTCAGTGTCCTCGTTCAAGCCGTGTTCAAATGCACTGGTTAGAATCATCAACCAAACAATTTGTTGATCCATTTTGTCATGCCAACACTTTAATTCTAGTATGAAGGGCCTTCTAGTAGTAGTAGTGGCACTTGAAATGCATGGAAAAACGTCAAATATGAAGTGAAGTTAATTTAAACATTTTTCATGTCCAACCCACAAGGCGGGGGAAGAAGAGACAATGAGCGAGGAGTAAGTAAGTATTTTAGGCTGAATTAGGGGTTCAGTGAGTCTGAAAATTGTCTCCGAAAATGCTCGGGAACCATGACTTGTCATCATAATTGATTAAGTGAATTTTATTCGTTCACTTCAAATTTGGCTTCATTGATATCGCTAATGAAGTAGCCACTTATAATCTTATTCGATAAGTCCATATACTAAATATAAGTAATTTTAGCCATTGAATAGAAATATAATCAGGGCAATTCTTTGCATCGTGGAATTACATTCTGAGGGATTTTTCTGTAAATCGGATTTCACTGTGGCTTATTGATAGCTGTTATTTATCTTCAAAAAACATTTTATACATCTAGAATACCAGGCCAAATGAAACGACTAAATTTAGATTCCAGATATTTATATTGGGCCGAGGGAGTGGCTCTTCTTCATTTCATCGTGGAATTACGAAAATGGAAGTGATTTTTTTTCATTGTGGTTAATGCAAAAACTCTGCGAATTGAGACAGATCTATCAGTAGAAACCAAAATATTATCTTAATTGATACGTTTGTTTAAATAAATAATCATTGGTTAAGTAAATTTAAGCTACAGGATGATACAAGATTCACAATTTTAAAAAGTCTTGGAATTACAAATTTGTCCACTGCTATTTGTCTCGATTTTTGGTATCGAAATTTCATGAAATGTTACCGTTCGTAGTCAACCATGTGAAATATTCGTTGTTAAGGTAATTACAGCCTACAGGGTGATCCAAAATGAACATCAGATTATAATGTTACATTTAATTTGATTTATTTAATTTAAGTTCAATTAAAGAAATAAGATCTAGCTCGTTTTTTTGTGTAGGGCCTATAGGTACATGATCAAAAGAAAAAACAAAAGTGCTGCGTCTGCCAGAATTATGGCATTTCAATTGGTAGAAAAATACACTACATGAGGAACAGTCAAGGTTATTGTCTTAAAAATTGTCTTGTGTGTTATTGTCTTATGCTTGGTTAATCGACGACTCGTGTGTTAATGTGATATGGGAACACCGTAGATCGTGATGCAACAAGAATTTGAGTCTATTGGTTGAATCATCCGGCCAATCAGAGGTGCCCATACAGTGAATTGATCATTCGGGGAAATATCTAACGCGCCAACATGATATTTGGTTGTGTCTGTACGGGAGGTTATCCATCATTTTTTATAGCAAAGAAAACAGTTCACTCTCAAAGTTACGACGATAGTGTATTGAAGTAAAATAAATTCTTTACTTCAATACATTATCGTCGTAACTTTGGGAGTGAACTTTTTTCTTTGCTATAAAAAACAACATGATCTGTTGAGCACAGAAAAAAATCTCGATGTCAGAGCTTTGTCTAGGTATGAATGATTTGCATCCATAGCATGTGTTTGCGTCTAAGTAGTCATTGAAGTGTAATTTGATTCAGAACGTTGCATTTGTACTCATAGCATAGGAGGTAATACCTAATACGATATTTTGATATCCCACTAACATTATCATAGATTTGCCAAACATCACTGCAAATTCTAAGTTTGATCGTGGAATTACACATTCAAATGTAATTTCACGATGAAAAACAAAATCGTGGAATTACAGTTTTGCAAGCTTTCTACATCAAACTCAATTGCCCGATCGAGAGCAATAACAACACTTTCGAGTATCTCATTAAACCTACGAAGAAAGTATACAATATGGATATTCAAGATTGCTAACTGACATCTGCAGATTAAAAAATAGTATTATTTCATCGTGGAATTACAAAACTGACTTCTTCCGCTACATTTAAAGCAAAAAATCTGAGGTGATAAGTGTAATACGATCCACTTATCTACTCAAATCGGTCATAATGTGTAATAGAAAAAATAATGCGCACTAAAAATGACCAATGGATCTACTTTCGTAGTATAAATTTCAATTTTGTGAAGATAAAATATAAATTAAAAAAAGAAATAATAAAAATCACATTTTCAAGATTTTATGCTGTCGGAACCAAAAAAACATATGTGTGTTTGTTTTAACACTTGAACATAGAATTATGGGTCTTGAACAATGTTTCTACGTTGAAACTGTACCTGTAAACTGCCATTTATTTTTTGAGCCCTTGGTTGACCGTTAGAAAGAATTGCCCATCACCACCAAGCGACTTAAAAAATGATTACTTAAGCATTTTCATGGTCGCTTTCAATCATCAGAGGTAACCACTTACTGTTGGTATAGCTGACTTAGCTCCTAAATACTATGAGGGTACAAAAGGCTTTGGGATCGGATCAAGATATTTGCCTGGTTCACGGATAGAAAAAACCTGAAATCGACTTTTCGGTAAATTGGATATGTGTCCCACCTTCAAGCCTGAGCTCAACTGACAATGTAGGAACAACAAGCGCAAGTGAGCAGGTGTGAATAATAAAGGCATTCTGAATTCAAAATGAATTCGTGCTGAAACTAAAAAATCATCAAGAGGAAACTCTGATGCTGTCTCTACAATACTGTACTGTATCTTTACGAGGTACACTATGTCGAGCATGCGACGACCAAATGTAGCCACATTCGCAGCCCGATTGAATAAGATCGCAACCGCAGCTGCATTAGTAGTTATGACTGCAGCTGCGCAGCAAGTGCGGAATACTGTTTGCATTGATAATATAACAGCTAAACTTTGTTTTCTTCATAAGTAAATATTTCAGCAAAGTAACTAGAAACTTTGCAAAAGTCATTTACTCACACACGGCGCGATTTACCTCCATTATCATATGCAGCGAGGTGACGTCGGCGAATATCGAATCGATCATAGTGCGACTGACACAGCTAGAATCTTCTGGAGCGCTGTGGGATTTTTTCTGAATGCCCTTCCTGCCGATTTCCAATGACACTTGCGGGGCTCGATCTCCAGACCACAAGATCGGTAGGCCGAGGACTTAACCACTGTGCCACGGAGACCGGATGCCCTTCCTGCCGACTTCCAATGACACTCGATCTCTGGACCACAAGATCGCTAAGCCGAGCACTCAACCACTGCGCCACTGAGGCCATACATCTCTTATACATTGAAGCATGTTAGTCATACCATCTGTTTGTCATGTAGAGAGAAAATATTTTTCAACGAGTACAACCCTCGTGTTCTCTTGACAGTTCTTCGAAACCTGTTATTCCATCATTTCAGAACTATGACGGATACATGGAAGGACATCTTGCATGTAAAGAGCAAGCAGTCTCTGATGCGGGAAAAGCTTCGGAAGCGGAAACAGGAGATGCAGATAATTGAAGCTGAACTAAAAGGTCATGTCACAGATTTTTCCCATGCTCCCTCGACAACGGAACCGCCGCCTCCTAAGAAAGAAGCAATCGAACCTGCACCTCCTGTGGTCGAAGTATTCGATGATTCCAAGAAAGCAGCTCCAGAAGAGGAATTAACGAGTGAACAGGTAATGAAAGTTTTAATTCATGATCCATTTGCTTAAGGTGTAGATTGCAAGAGCATTATGCTGTCTCAATGTCAAGAAAATGCTGTATTCTGAGGTGGATGATTTTCCTCCTTGGATTGAAGATTTTGTCCTACCACATCTGAACTTTCACTGGTATGTGTTTACTGATTTTAAGATAAGAAACAGTAGTATTTTGCATGCATATTATTTTAGTTCAGCAGTATAATGTTATCTCCATCAGCCTGATAGGTAAGTCATCATTTTTGTGCGTTAATAGAAGCTAATTATCCTTTTAAGAAACATATATGAATTGAAATTGTGTTGGTATGTTGATTCCTTGAAATTGTGACCATAAATCACACTGAAGCATGTGTTTTCAATGGGAAAATAAAGTAAACGTGTGTCAGAACACCTGTTGGCATTTCCAGATGCATGTCTCTTTGCTAGAACTCGCAATGTGTCAGTTTGAAAACTATTCTGACGCTGACAGTGCCGCGTTGCAGTGGTTGAGATCGCTTAGTTAAGATGCCTTGAAAAACGAACTAAGCAAGTTGTCGGAACATTGACAAGCTGTTATTGATCAAAATTCTGATTTCACTGTAACAATGCTCTTTTCAAATTTAATAATAAATTCACATTTTTTGTCACACCCAAAGCAGGTTTCTGGGATTTCTAGTACTTCAACGCGCAAGTTACAGTTTTTGCTGTTGTGCGATTTGTAAAGTTGAATGATAAAATTATTTGATAATCCATTTATTCGAATGGTGTGAAGTGATTGCTCTACTGCTAATCTGATACTTAAAGATGATATTGATGAAGCGTTTTACTTCCATAATCACCTTGTTACAGAGAACAATCATCAGGCTTGTTGTAGTCCCAATTCCACTGGAAAATCCTGAAATTCCCACCACATTCCATAAAGCAAAGATTCCACCTTGTTACAGGAACAATCATCACTTGTTACAGAGAACAATCATCAGGATTCTACTGGAAAATCCTGAAATTCCCACCACATTCCATAAAGCAAAGATTCCAGCCTTGTTTCAGAGAACAATCATCAGGCTTGTTGTAGTCCCAATTCCACTGGAAAATCCTGAAATTCCCACCACATTCCATAAAGCAAAGATTCCAGCCTTGTTACAGAGAACAATCATCAGGCTTGTTGTAGTCCCAATTCCACTGGAAAATCCTGAAATTCCCACCACATTCCATAAAGCAAAGATTCCACCTTGTTACAGAGAACAATCATCAGGCTTGTTGTAGTCCCAATTCCACTGGAAAAATCCTGAAATTCCCACCACATTCCATAAAGCAAAGATTCCAGCCTTGTTACAGAGAACAATCATCAGGCTTGTTGTAGTCCCAATTCCACTGGAAAAACCCTGAAATTCCCACCACATTCCATAAAGCAAAGATTCCAGCCCCAGCCTTGTTTCAGAGAACAATCATCAGGCTTGTTGTAGTCCCTATTCCACTGGAAAATCCTGAAATTCCCACCACATTCCATAAAGCAAAGATTCCACCTTGTTACAGAGAACAATCATCAGGCTTGTTGTAGTCCCGATTCCACTGGAAAATCCTGAATTCCCACCACATTCCATAAAGCCAAAGAAAAGATTCCAGCCTTGTTACAGAGAACAATCATCAGGCTTGTTGTAGTCCCAATTCCACTGGAAAAACCTGAAATTCCACCACATTCCATAAAGCAAAGATTCCAGCCTTGTTACCAGAGAACAATCATCAGGCTTGTTGTAGTCCCGATTCCACTGGAAAATCCTGAAATTCCCACCACATTCCATAAAGCAAAGATTCCACCTTGTTACAGAGAACAATCATCAGGCTTGTTGTAGTCCCAATTCCACTGGAAAATCCTGAAATTCCCACCACATTCCATAAAGCAAAGATTCCAGCCTTGTTACAGAGAACAATCATCAGGCTTGTTGTAGTCCCAATTCCACTGGAAAATCCTGAAATTCCCACCACATTCCATAAAGCAAAGATTCCAGCCTTGTTACAGAGAACAATCATCAGGCTTGTTGTAGTCCCAATTCCACTGGAAAATCCTGAAATTCCCACCACATTCCATAAAGCAAAGATTCCAGCCTTGTTTCAGAGAACAATCATCAGGCTTGTTGTAGTCCCAATTCCACTGGAAAATCCTGAAATTCCCACCACACTCCATAAAGCAAAGATTCCAGCCTTGTTACAGAGAACAATCATCAGGCTTGTTGTAGTCCGATTCCACTGGAAAATCCTGAAATTCCCACCACATCCATAAAGCAAAGATTCCAGCCTTGTTACAGAGAACAATCATCAGGCTTGTTGTAGTCCCAATTCCACTGGAAAAACCCTGAAATTCCCACCACATTCCATAAAGGAAAGATTCCAGCCTTGTTACAGAGAACAATCATCAGGCTTGTTGTAGTCCCGATTCCACTGGAAAATCCTGAAATTCCCACCACATTCCATAAAGGAAAGATTCCAGCCTTGTTACAGAGAACAATCATCAGGCTTGTTGTAGTCCCGATTCCACTGGAAAATCCTGAAATTCCCACCACATTCCATAAAGCAAAGATTCCAGCCTTGTTACAGAGAACAATCATCAGGCTTGTTGTAGTCCCAATTCCACTGGAAAAATCCTGAAATTCCCACCACATTCCATAAAGCAAAGATTCCACCTTGTTACAGAGAACAATCATCAGGCTTGTTGTAGTCCCAATTCCACTTGTAAACCCCTGAAATTCCCACCACATTCCATAAAGCAAAGATTCCAGCCTTGTTACAGAGAACAATCATCAGGCTTGTTGTAGTCCCGATTCCACTGGAAAATCCTGAAATTCCCACCACATTCCAAAAGGAAAGATTCCAGCCTTGTTACAGAGAACAATCATCAGGCTTGTTGTAGTCCCAATTCCACTGGAAAATCCTGAAATTCCCACCACATTCCATAAAGCAAAGATTCCAGCCTTGTTACAGAGAACAATCATCAGGCTTGTTGTAGTCCCAATTCCACTGGAAAATCCTGAAATTCCCACCACATTCCATAAAGCAAAGATTCCAGCCTTGTTACAGAGAACAATCATCAGGCGTGGTGTAGTCCCGATTCCACTGGAAAATCCTGAAATTCCCACCACATTCCATAAAGCAAAGATTCCAGCCTTGTTACAGAGAACAATCATCAGGCTTGTTGTAGTCCCAATTCCACTGGAAAAATCCTGAAATTCCCACCACATTCCATAAAGCAAAGATTCCAGCCTTGTTACAGAGAACAATCATCAGGCTTGTTGTAGTCCCAATTCCACTGGAAAATCCTGAAATTTCCACCACATTCCGTAAAGCAAAGATTCCAGCCTTGTTACAGAGAACAATCATCAGGCTTGTTGTAGTCCCGATTCCACTGGAAAATCCTGAAATTTCCACCACATTCCGTAAAGCAAAGATTCCAGCCTTGTTACAGAGAACAATCATCAGGCTTGTTGTAGTCCCAATTCCACTGGAAAAACCCTGAAATTCCCACCACATTCCGTAAAGCAAAGATTCCAGCCTTTTTAGTTTTTGATGCTATCTTTGTAGTGATATGTCGTCTTCTTGTCATTATGATTTGATTTCATGTTTTATTAGACAGGTGTTGATGTTTGTTAGACTGTCGCCTTCGTTAATGACATCGATGACACAGTACACAGGGTTCATGCAGGTCCCGGAAAACCTGGAAATCCTGGAAAAATTTTGGAATTCTTCATTGAGACTTCTGTATTAATGAATTCCACCGTCCTTAAATACGCAGATGACATCAGAATGTACACTGAAATTAACCGTGATGATCCGGGAAAATCTGCCCAGCTACTGCAATCTGATCTCAACGCGGTGTCCATCTGATCAGAGGAATGGCAACTGCATTTGAATCCAGAGAATGTTCAATTGTCTCGTTTGGACATCGCAATCCTGGCTCTCACTTCAAGATGGAAGGAGACACAATCCAGCCGTCTGAGTGCGTGAAAGACCTTGGAATCCAAATCCCGAAGGATCTCAAATACTCACGTCACACCATCCCTTGTGTCAAGAAAGTCAACAACGTTCTTTCTGCCATCCTGCAGACTTTCATGTCAGGAGACCCTAACGTACTTATGAAGCTTTACACCTGTTTAGTTCGCCCACATCTATTATATGCCGTCCCAGGTTGGAATCAATCCTTCTCCAAAGACATTGCTCTGATCGAACGTGTGCAACGGGGCTTAACTCGCAATATTCATGGCTTAGAACGACTAAGACATTAAAATTTACCGTCCCTCCAATGTCGTCAACGGGTAATGGGCCTCGCGGAAGTATTCAAAATTGTGAATCACCGCACGCCCAGTAATCCAAATACTTTTTTCATCCGAAATGCGTCAAACATTCGTAGTCACTCTCTGATACTCTACAGACCGCGTATCTTCTTCACCAGACCACGCCGACCGCACTCGCCTGTCTCAGGAATCGAACCGAAGTCCGCGGTGGAGACGAGCTCGCATCTTCTTCACCAGACCACACTGACCGCACTCGCCTGACCCAGGAATCGAACCGAAGTCCGCGGTGGAGACGAGCTCGCATCTTCTTCACTCAGCCACGCTGACTGCACTCGCCTGACCCAGGAATCGAACCGAAGTCCGCGGTGGAGACGAGCTCGCACCTTCTTCACCAGGCCACGCCGACCGCAATCGCCTGACCCAGGAATCGAACAGAAGTCCGCGGTGGAGACGAGCTCGCACCTTCTTCACTAGGCCATGCTGACCGCACTCACCTTACCCAGGAATCGAACCGAAGTCCGCAGTGGAGACGAGCTCGCACCTTCTTCACTAGGCCATGCTGACCGCACTCGCCTGACCCAGGAATCGAACCGAAGTCCGCAGTGGAGACGAGCTCGCACCTTCTTCACTAGGCCACGCTGACCGCACACGCCTGACACAGGAACCGAACCGAAGTACGCGGTGGAGACGAGCTCGCACCTTCTTCACTAGACCATCCCGACCGCACTCGCCTGACCCAGGAATCGAACCGAAGTCCGCAGTGGAGACGAGCTCGCATCTTCTTCACTAGACCACGCTGACTGCACTCGCCTGACCCAGGAATCGAACCGAAGTCCGCAGTGGAGACGAGCTCGCATCTTCTTCACTCAGCCACGCTGACTGCACTCGCCTGACCCAGGAATCGAACCGAAGTCCGCGGTGGAGACGAGCTCGCACCTTCTTCACCAGGCCACGCCGACCGCACTCGCCTGACCCAGGAATCGAACCGAAGTCTGCTGTGGAGACGAGCTCGCACCTTCTTCACTAGGCCACGCTGACTGCACTCGCCTGACCCAGGAATAGAGCCGCAGTCCGCTGTGGAGACGAGCTCGCATCTTCTTCACTCAGCCACGCTGACTGCACTCGCCTGACCCAGGAATCGAACCGAAGTCCGCGGTGGAGACGAGCTCGCACCTTCTTCACCAGGCCACGCCGACCGCAATCGCCTGACCCAGGAATCGAACCGAAGTCCGCAGTGGAGACGAGCTCGCACCTTCTTCACTAGGCCACGCTGACCGCACACGCCTGACACAGGAACCGAACCGAAGTACGCGGTGGAGACGAGCTCGCACCTTCTTCACTAGACCACGCCGACCGCACTCGCCTGACCCAGGAATCGAACCGAAGTCCGCGGTGGAGACGAGCTCGCATCTTCTTCACTCAGCCACGCTGACTGCACTCGCCTGACCCAGGAATCGAACCGAAGTCCGCGGTGGAGACGAGCTCGCACCTTCTTCACCAGGCCACGCCGACCGCAATCGCCTGACCCAGGAATCGAACAGAAGTCCGCGGTGCAGACGAGCTCCCACCTTCTTCACTAGGCCACGCCGACCGCACTCGCCTGACCCAGGAATCGAACCGAAGTCCGCGGTGGAGACGAGCTCGCACCTTCTTCACTCAGCCACGCCGACCGCACTCGCCTGACACAGGAATCGAACAGAAGTCCGCGGTGGAGACGAGCTCGCACCTTCTTCACTAGGCCACGCCGACTGCACTCGCCAGACCCAGGAATCGAACCGAAGTCCTCGGTGGAGACGAGCTCGCACCTTCTTCACTAGGCCACGCCGACCGCACTCGCCTGACACAGGAATCGAACAGAAGTCCGCGGTGGAGACGAGCTCGCACCTTCTTCACTAGGCCACGCTGACCGCACTCACCTGACCAGGAATCGAACCGAAGTCCGCATGGAGACGAGCTCGCATCTTCTTCACTCAGCCACGCTGACCGCACACGCCTGACCCAGGAATCGAACCGAAGTCCGCAGTGGAGACGAGCTCGCACCTTCTTCACTAGGCCACGCTGACCGCACTCACCTGACCAGGAATCGAACCGAAGTCCGCGGTGGAGACGAGCTCGCATCTTCTTCACTCAGCCACGCTGACCGCACTCGCCAGACCCAGGAATCGAACCGAAGTCCGCAGTGGAGACGAGCTCGCACCTTCTTCACTAGACCACGCCGACCGCACTCGCCTGACCCAGGAATCGAACCGAAGTCCGCGGTGGAGACGAGCTCGCACCTTCTTCACCAGGCCACGCTGACTACACTCGCCTGACCCAGGAATCGAACCGAAGTCCTCATGGAGACGAGCTCGCACCTTCTTCACTAGGCCATGCTGACCGCACTCGCCTGACCCAGGAATCGAACCGAAGTCCGCGGTGGTCCCAGGATCAATCACATCCCAGTAATGTTTGTCAAATGGAACCATCTTCCCTCTCTTACTTAAAGGCATCAGTGAGCACCAGGGATGCGGAGTCCTTTCATTTTGATGGGACTCCGACTCCGACTGCGGGTGGCCAGTATATAAAGCCTAGTTTTTCGAAAAAGTAACTGGTAACCTACATCATAGATCATTATAGGCTTCCCTGAACCTATTTTTAGTGATCATTGCTGTATCAATTATCAATCATTTTCGATGATAGTTGATCAAATGTCGCTTTCAGTTGGATGCATACGATTCGGCTCCTCCCATCTTGTTGATGTGTGCTTCACACGGTTCTTCTCCAGTCTCTACCAGGGCAGGAAAATCCCCATCCTTCTCCAAAAAATATGAGTGCACTTTCGATTTTAATATGCGCTTTAGAGGAGCCATCACACACGATTAACGTGAGGGCAAGATGTAATGTTCTCAAACAGACCAGTATTTCATTTTTGTCTCTGATGTGACCTTTGGTGCGTAGGTGTGATCGAAGCTAGGAAGGCTTGTCTTCTCTACTGAATCACCGAGTGAAAGGACAGTCCTTTATTCACTGTCACAGTTCATTCCCTCAACTATTACAAGCTTTGCATGCAGCGGTGTCTCTGCACTTTTGTTTGACGGAGAAAGTTGACATCAAGACAGTGACAGCTATATGTACGAGAATAAATAATTTGTTTGTATCATATAATTTCGGGTCTAGTTATAGTCTGGAGTCCTATCATTTGATCCGACTCCGACTCCAGCAAAAATGATAGGAATCCGGGACTCCGACTCTGCATCCCTGGTGAGCACCGCTTATATCTGGAACATACTACCTTCAGAATGCACCCTTGCACCTTCCATTCGTTCATTCGTCCTTCCCCAAAATAAACAGTGACTGCATCCGTGACCGCCATTGATCAGTGCTGTTTCACGCTTGTCTGCAAGAGTTCAGTATGAGCCATTTCATGTTGTATTCTTGTGACTTCATTACTTGCCAATAAATTTAAATATAAATAATCATCATCAAATCAGCAATTATCTGAAATCATCTTTTTGATGTTCACATTAGAATTCCCTCTGAAGTAGCGCCGGTTCTCTCTCTGCACAGGTTGAAGCGGAATTATTGCGAATATTGGCTGACGTTGGAGTGAGTATCGAGCTTCCAGTTGAATTGGAGAAGTTGATCACCACCCGTGCGAGGAATTTGAAGAGTTATAGACGGCAAGTGAACGATCTACTTCAGAAATTCGACGTCCAAAGTATTGTAACGTGAGTTGACATTGATATCTATTCACTCCCATCTTCATTTTCTGTGGAATTCGGAATTACGACGGTCTCATGTGATGATTTCGTAGTTCTAAACATCTTTCACTTGCCCGGAATCATCATTAGTTAATATGTGAATAACAGCGCTCACTTATCCATTGTTTCTGCAGAAGTATTCAAACAAATTGTAGGGGATTCCAATGATTTATGTTCATTTAATGAATACATGATTTCCTGTATGTTCGCTGATGAACCGCGTTTTACAGTGCTTCGATCGTGTATTAAATGTAGCGCCCGAAAATTTGAGTGTCAAGTGTCAGCATTTTAAATACCAATTGTTGCCAGCTTTTCTCTTGACGCTATGTTTATCTTGTGAATACTTTGTAAGCGTATTCGTTCTCATATATCATAAACGGTTTTCATTATCTGCACACATCAATGTTTTTATGGAATGCATTGTCGGTGTGGATGAAGTTAGTGACCGTTGTTTTCAAATGGATGTTACTGCCGATTATCTGTGCGTGAAAATTATTCCCGGATTTATCGTTGTAGAAACATCAAGGAGGTGGACTTTTGCTAATCAGATCAGAGCTTTGACTTGCCTCAAAGTATTTTTCTTGGAGGTTGCACCACCTTAAGGACATCACCTGCAGTTCACAACAAAGCTTTGAGATATTGCTGTTGGAGAAGTTTGTGTTTTTAGGGGAGACTGGCCGCCTGCTTGGGAGGTGCCACTGCTCTCACTTGAAAGCTTGGTAGTAACAACCTTGTGAGACTGGCCGTCTGCTGAGGAGGTGCCACTGCTCTCACTTGAAAGCTTGGTAGTAACAACCTTGTGAGACTGGCCGCCCACTGGGGAGGTGCCACTGCTCTCACTTGAAAGCTTGGTAGTAACAACCTTGTGAGACTGGCCGTCTGCTGAGGAGGTGCCACTGCTCTCACTTGAAAGCTTGGTAGTAACAACCTTGTGAGACTGGCCGTCTGCTGAGGAGGTGCCACTGCTCTCACTTGAAAGCTTGCTAAACACAACCTTGTGAGACTGGCCGCCTGCTGGGGAGGCACCACCCCTCTCACTTGAAAGCTTTCTAACCACAACCTTGTGAGACTGGCCGCCTGCCGGGGAAAGGCACCACTGCTCTCACTTGAAAGCTTGGTAGTAACAACCTTGTGAGACTGGCCGCCTGCTGAGGAGGTGCCACCGCTCTCACTTGAAAGCTTGCTAGCCACAACCTTGTGAGACTGGCCGTATGCTGGGGAGGCATCACCGCTCTCACTTGAAGGCTTGCTAACCACAACCTTGTGAGACTGGCCGCCTGCTGGGGAGGCAACACCGCTCTCACTTGAAGACTTGCTAACCACAACCTTGTGAGACTGGCCGCCTGCTGGGGAGGTGCCACCGCTCTCACTTGAAGCCTTGCAAACCACAACCTTGTGAGACTGGCCGCCTGCTGGGGAGGTGCCACTGCTCTCACTTGAAAGCTTGGTAGTAACAACCTTGTGAGACTGGCCGCCCGCTGGGGAGGTGCCACTGCTCTCACTTGAAAGCTTGCTAACCACAACCTTGTGAGACTGGCCGTCTGCTGAGGAGGTGCCACTGCTCTCACTTGAAAGCTTGGTAGTAACAACCTTGTGAGACTAGCCGCCCGCTGGGGAGGTGCCACTGCTCTCACTTGAAAGCTTGGTAGTAACAACCTTGTGAGACTGGCCGTCTGCTGAGGAGGTGCCACTGCTCTCACTTGAAAGCTTGGTATTAACAACCTTGTGAGACTGGCCTCCTACTGGGGAGGCACCACCGCTCTCACTTGAAGGCTTGCTAACCACAACCTTGTGAGACTGGCCGTCTGCTGGGGAGGTGCCACTGCTCTCACTTGAAGGCTTCCTAACCACAACCTTGTGAGACTGGCCGCCTGCTGGGGAAAGGCACCACTGCTCTCACTTGAAAGCTTGGTAGTAACAACCTTGTGAGACTGGCCGTCTGCTGGGGAGGTGCCACTGCTCTCACTTGAAGGCTTCCTAACCACAACCTTGTGAGACTGGCCGCCTGCTGGGGAGATACCACCGCTCTCACTTGAAGGCTTGTTACCACAACCTTGTGAGACTGGCCGTCTGCTGGGGAGGTGCCACTGCTCTCACTTGAAGGCTTGTTACCACAACCTTGTGAGACTGGCCGCCTGCTGGGGAGGTGCCACTGCTCTCACTTGAAGGCTTGTTACCACAACCTTGTGAGACTGGCCGCCTGCTGAGGAGGTGCCACTGCTCTCATTTGAAAGCTTGCTAAACACAACCTTGTGAGACTGGCCGCCTGCTGGGGAGGCACCACCCCTCTCACTTGAAAGCTTTCTAACCACAACCTTGTGAGACTGGCCGCCTGCTGGGGAAAGGCACCACTGCTCTCACTTGAAAGCTTGGTAGTAACAACCTTGTGAGACTGGCCGCCTGCTGAGGAGGTGCCACCGCTCTCACTTGAAGGCTTCCTAACCACAACCTTGTGAGACTGGCCGACTGCTGGGGAGGCACCACCGCTCTCACTTGAAGGCTTGCTAACCACAACCTTGTGAGACTGGCCGCCTGCTGAGGAGGTGCCACCGCTCTCACTTGAAAGCTTGCTAGCCACAACCTTGTGAGACTGGCCGTATGCTGGGGAGGCATCACCGCTCTCACTTGAAGGCTTGCTAACCACAACCTTGTGAGACTGGCCGCCTGCTGGGGAGGCAACACCGCTCTCACTTGAAGCCTTGCTAACCACAACCTTGTGAGACTGGCCGCCCGCTGGGGAGGTGCCACTGCTCTCACTTGAAAGCTTGGTAGTAACAACCTTGTGAGACTGGCCGTCTGCTGAGGAGGTGCCACCGCTCTCACTTGAAAGCTTGCTAACCACAACCTTGTGAGACTGGCCGTCTGCTGAGGAGGTGCCACTGCTCTCACTTGAAAGCTTGGTAGTAACAACCTTGTGAGACTGGCCGCCCACTGGGGAGGTGCCACTGCTCTCACTTGAAAGCTTGGTAGTAACAACCTTGTGAGACTGGCCGTCTGCTGAGGAGGTGCCACTGCTCTCACTTGAAAGCTTGCTAAACACAACCTTGTGAGACTGGCCGCCTGCTGGGGAGGCACCACCCCTATCACTTGAAAGCTTTCTAACCACAACCTTGTGAGACTGGCCGCCTGCCGGGGAAAGGCACCACTGCTCTCACTTGAAAGCTTGGTAGTAACAACCTTGTGAGACTGGCCGCCTGCTGAGGAGGTGCCACCGCTCTCACTTGAAAGCTTGCTAGCCACAACCTTGTGAGACTGGCCGTATGCTGGGGAGGCACCACCGCTCTCACTTGAAGGCTTGCTAACCACAACCTTGTGAGACTGGCCGCCTGCTGGGGAGGCAACACCGCTCTCACTTGAAGACTTGCTAACCACAACCTTGTGAGACTGGCCGCCTGCTGGGGAGGTGCCACCGCTCTCACTTGAAGCCTTGCTAACCACAACCTTGTGAGACTGGCCGCCTGCTGGGGAGGTGCCACTGCTCTCACTTGAAAGCTTGGTAGTAACAACCTTGTGAGACTGGCCGCCCGCTGGGGAGGTGCCACTGCTCTCACTTGAAAGCTTGCTAACCACAACCTTGTGAAACTGGCCGTCGGCTGAGGAGGTGCCACTGCTCTCACTTGAAAGCTTGGTAGTAACAACCTTGTGAGACTAGCCGCCCGCTGGGGAGGTGCCACTGCTCTCACTTGAAAGCTTGGTAGTAACAACCTTGTGAGACTGGCCGTCTGCTGAGGAGGTGCCACTGCTCTCACTTGAAAGCTTGGTATTAACAACCTTGTGAGACTGTCCGCCTGCTGGAGAGGCACCACCGCTCTCACTTGAAAGCTTGGTAAACACAACCTTGTGAGACTGGCCGCCTGCTGGGAGGTACCACCGCTCTCATTTGGAAGCTTGATAACCACAACCTTGTGAGACTGGCCGCCCGCTGGGGAGGCACCACCGCTCTCACTTGAAGGCTTGCTAAACACAACCTTGTGAGACTGGCCGCCTGCTGGGGAGGCACCACCCCTCTCACTTGAAAGCTTTCTAACCACAACCTTGTGAGACTGGCCGCCTGCTGGGGAAAGGCACCACTGCTCTCACTTGAAAGCTTGGTAGTAACAACCTTGTGAGACTGGCCGCCTGCTGAGGAGGTGCCATCGCTCTCACTTGAAGGCTTGCTAACCACAACCTTGTGAGACTGGCCGCCTGCTGGGGAAAGGCACCACTGCTCTCACTTGAAAGCTTGGTAGTAACAACCTTGTGAGACTGGCCGTATGCTGGGGAGGCATCACCCCTCTCAGTTGAAAGCTTTCTAACCACAACCTTGTGAGACTGGCCGCCTGCTGGGGAAAGGCACCACTGCTCTCACTTGAAAGCTTGGTAGTAACAAGCTTGTGAGACTGGCCGCCTGCTGGGGAGGCACCACCCCTCTCACTTGAAAGCTTTCTAACCACAACCTTGTGAGACTGTCCGCCTGCTGGGGAAAGGCACCACTGCTCTCACTTGAAAGCTTGGTAGTAACAACCTTGTGAGACTGGCCGTATGCTGGGGAGGCATCACCGCTCTCACTTGAAGGCTTGCTAACCACAACCTTGTGAGACTGGCCGCCTGCTGGGGAGGCAACACCGCTCTCACTTGAAGACTTGCTAACCACAACCTTGTGAGACTGGCCGCCTGCTGGGGAGGTGCCACCGCTCTCACTTGAAGCCTTGCTAACCACAACCTTGTGAGACTGGCCGCCTGCTGGGGAGGCATCACCGCTCTCACTTGAAGACTTACTAACCACAACCTTGTGAGACTGTCCGCCTGCTGGGGAGGCACCACCGCTCTCACTTGAAAGCTTTCTAACCACAACCTTGTGAGACTGTCCGCCTGCTGAGGAGGTGCCACCGCTCTCACTTGAAGGCTTGCTAACCACAACCTTGTGAGACTGGCCGCCTGCTGAGGAGGCACCACCGCTCTCACTTGAAGGCTTGCTAACCACAACCTTGTGAGACTGGCCGCCTGCTGAGGAGGTGCCACCGCTCTCACTTGAAAGCTTTCTAACCACAACCTTGTGAGACTGTCCGCCTGCTGAGGAGGCACCACCGCTCTCACTTGAAGGCTTGCTAACCACAACCTTGTGAGACTGGCCGTCTGCTGGGGAGGTACCACCGCTCTCACTTGAAGGCTTGCTAACCACAACCTTGTGAGACTGTCCGCCTGCTGGGGAGGCACCACCCCTCTCACTTGAAGGCTTGCTAACCACAACCTTGTGAGACTGGCCGCCTGCTGGGGAGGCACCACCGCTCTCACTTGAAGGCTTGCTAACCACAACCTTGTGAGACTGTCCGCCTGCTGGGGAGGTACCACCGCTCTCACTTGAAGGCTTGCTAGCCACAACATTGTGAGACTGGCCGTAAACGTCCTAAAAGTGTTTTGTTTATATCTTACAGCGCTGTGTATTATCTTTACATGCTTTCATTTCAGCTTGGAAGAAACTATGAAGGATTCAGGAATTGAACTGCTGATCACAAACGTCGACAATGCAAAGGTAAGTCACATTGAAATACTTTTCCTCAGTCTCTTTGATAACCATTTTCTTCAGCTGTTGGCGCTCCAAGACAACGATGGACACAACAGCACGAAGAAGAAGCGAAAACGGTGAGTATTTATCGATGCAGTTTCTTTCACTGATATTGCTGAATGAAGTCAGCTTTAATGTCCTACTAAATCGGCTATAAATATAGAAAATGAAAATTGGATCTGTAACGTCACTACCTTGGACGTCTCTCAAACCTCTCTCGAGCGTTGTGATGCCTGAAATGCGGATGTTCCTCTTGCCGCCTTGACCTTTAGTGTTTACCCACTGCGCTATGGAGACCACTGAGAAAATTGATAGATAAAGGAAAAGAAAGGTAAACAGACAGATGGTAACTAACGCATTTCTAGAAAAGGTTAAAATGGAAATACTGAAAAAGACAATGATATAAAAAACAAAGATAGCACTTATAGGGGAAGTTATGGAAGAACAAAGAACTTGAGGCTGCACGCAACAAACATAAGACAAGAATAAAAACAAGGAATGACACATAACGGAAGTCCGGAGTCTTTAAGACATAGCAGATATACATAATATAAAAACAGTTACAACTCTCCATAGAGCTTAGTGGAAGTTTGTTGACGTCTCTATTGAATGCTTCAACACTACAGATGGTACTGACAGCTTTACTGTCCAATGAAAGAAGGACGCCTTAGAAAAGTAGCGATTTTGATGATACTGACTGTTCCAGGACACACCATTTTCAAAAAAATCGCTACTTTTCTAACAATATTAGCGAATTTTCACTAATTTTGAGGTACCTAAATTTTCGAATTTTTTTTGAAAATCGTGTGTCCTGGAACGGTCAATATCTCATTACTCGCGTTAAAGTGTTCAGTCTGATATTTGAAAATGTCTTGACTAAAGAGCATATTTTGTTGATAGGGAAGATTCAAGAATAATTTGATGTTATCTTATATATTTTATAAAGCTATCAATTTCAATCACTATTCAGTGATCATCTTAAGATGATTATAAGATGATATCATAAGATGATGATTGAGTAGTGATTGAAATTGATAGTTTTATAAAATAACTAAAATAACATCAAGTTATTCTTGAATCTTCCCTATCAACAAAATATGTTCAGTCTGACAATTTTGTAAATGAACTGTTTTGAGATCGCAATTATGCCTATAGGTGAGGCTTTAATTAGAATGTAATGGAATCACTTTCTTTCGCCCACTTCGGATTTAGCATTGATATCCGGACTGTTCATGAATTGAAGTATTAGTACATGGATGACATGTACATGACTCATTGCAAGTAAGTCTGCAATATGGGAAGATAAACTGAGTAGCATAAAATGAGTATGAAGAGGACTTTGAAAATGTCTTGGACTGCTTCCTTCATACTTCGTTGAAATTTGAACAACTTTCAAAGAAGCATTGTCATGAGATTCTTTAAGATTTTGTGATTCGTTTCATGACCATTCAATTTTGAATTTCAACACGCCGAAAACTTCGGTACAATTTCGCTATTCCTTTTAGAGGGCTTACAGATAATTTTCATGAGAAGTATTGAGGTAACTAGTCACACTAAGGATCGTGAACATCTGCAATCAAAGTGCGAAACAGAACAAATTGGAGAAATTCCGGAATCATCGGAGTGGATAAGAGTAAACGAGGACGTGGAATAACAGAAACAAGTTCATCAGAACAAAGACCGTGATTATAGCGATAGAAAAGGACTAGCACAGGCGAACTGCTTTGCACTGAATACGATCAAGTATATCTAAGGTTGCTGCGAACAGACTTGGTAAGATTGCAACGTGCTTTGCACTGAATACGATCAAGTATATCTACGGTTGCTGCGAACAGACTTGGTAAGAATGCAAGGTGCTTTGCACTGAATACGATGAAGTATATCCAAGGTTGCTGCGAACAGACTTGGTAAGAATGCAATGTGCTTTGCACTGAATACGATCAAGTATATCTACGGTTGCTGCGAGCAGACTTGGTAAGAATGCAAGGTGCTTTGCACTGAATACGATGAAGTATATCCAAGGTTGCTTCGAACAGACTTGGTAAGAATGCAATGTGCTTTGCACTGAATACGATCAAGTATATCTAAGGTTGCTGCGAACAGACTTGGTAAGAATGCAAGGTGCTTTGCACTGAATACGATGAAGTATATCCAAGGTTGCTGCGAACAGACTTGGTAAGAATGCAATGTGCTTTGCACTGAATACGATGAAGTATATCCAGGGTTGCTGCGAACAGACTTGGTAAGAATGCAATGTGCTTTGCACTGAATACGATCAAGTATATCTAAGGTTGCTGCGAACAGACTTGGTAAGAATGCAATGTGCTTTGCACTGAATACGATCAAGTATATCTACGGTTGCTGCGAACAGACTTGGTAAGAATGCAAGGTGCTTTGCACTGAATACGATCAAGTATATCTACGGTTGCTGCGAACAGACTTGGTAAGATTGCAAGGTGCTTTGCACTGAATACGATCAAGTATATCTAAGGTTGCTGCGAACAGACTTGGTAAGAATGCAAGGTGCTTTGCACTGAATACGATGAAGTATATCCAAGGTTGCTGCGAACAGACTTGGTAAGAATGCAATGTGCTTTGCACTGAATACGATCAAGTATATCTACGGTTGCTGCGAGCAGACTTGGTAAGAATGCAAGGTGCTTTGCACTGAATACGATCAAGTATATCTACGGTTGCTGCGAACAGACTTGGTAAGAATGCAAGGTGCTTTGCACTGAATACGATGAAGTATATCCAAGGTTGCTTCGAACAGACTTGGTAAGAATGCAAGGTGCTTTGCACTGGATACGATCAAGTATATCTGCGGTTGCTGCGAACAGACTTGGTAAGAATGCAAGGTGCTTTGCACTGAATACGATGAAGTATATCCAAGGTTGCTTCGAACAGACTTGGTAAGAATGCAATGTGCTTTGCACTGAATACGATGAAGTATATCTACGGTTGCTGCGAACAGACTTGGTAAGAATGCAAGGTGCTTTGCACTGAATACGATGAAGTATATCCAAGGTTGCCGCGAACAGACTTGGTAAGAATGCAAGGTGCTTTGCACTGAATACGATGAAGTATATCTACGGTTGCTGCGAACAGACTTGGTAAGAATGCAAGGTGCTTTGCACTGAATACGATCAAGTATATCCAAGGTTGCTTCGAACAGACTTGGTAAGAATGCAATGTGCTTTGCACTGAATACGATGAAGTATATCCAAGGTTGCTGCGAACAGACTTGGTAAGAATGCAATGTGCTTTGCACTGAATACGATGAAGTATATCTAAGGTTTCTGCGAACAGACTTGGTAAGAATGCAATGTGCTTTGCACTGAATACGATGAAGTATATCTAAGGTTGCCGCGAGCAGACTTGGTAAGAATGCAAGGTGCTTTGCACTGAATACGATGAAGTATATCCAAGGTTGCTGCGAACAGACTTGGTAAGAATGCAATGTGCTTTGCACTGAATACGATGAAGTATATCTAAGGTTGCCGCGAGCAGACTTGGTAAGAATGCAAGGTGCTTTGCACTGAATACGATGAAGTATATCCAAGGTTGCCGCGAGCAGACTTGGTAAGAATGCAAGGTGCTTTGCACTGAATACGATGAAGTATATCTAAGGTTGCCGCGAACAGACTTGGTAAGAATGCAAGGTGCTTTGCACTGAATACGATGAAGTATATCTAAGGTTGCCGCGAGCAGACTTGGTAAGAATGCAAGGTGCTTTGCACTGAATACGATGAAGTATATCTAAGGTTGCTGCGAACAGACTTGGTAAGAATGCAAGGTCAGATTATGGGGACAAGCTTTGTCTATTACGGACTGTCGAAGGTAATTGTCAGACGTACATCAGGTTCATGATCAATTGAAAAGGAGTCATTTGAAATCATAGTTTTGAAAGTATCTGAATTAATGATCTTCCTATACATATGGTTTGCATGTGATGTTTTCTATGAAAATGTCGGGATAAAAAATTTGAAGCAAGATTACAAGAAGAGTGACGTAGACTTCTTGAGCAGGCGGCTGAACTAATCGAATGTCAAGTTATTGCTCAGAAAACTTCTCCTGTCGAATAATGGAAGAATTTTGAATAATCTAGTCTTCTATGCAAATGAATTTCTTCACTTTACTGTCTCTGGGTAGAGTGTAGGATTTGTTTCGATCATGAAAAATATGACGCCTGCTCTTATCCTCTCTGATGATTCCGGGATTTCTTCAATGTGTTCAGTTTTGGCACTTTGAGTGCAGATGTTTTGGTTTCATGTAAGAGTGACAAGTTAGCTCTTCAGCACATTTCATGAAAATTATCTGCAAGCCCTCTAAAAGGAATAGCGAAATTATACCTCTGTTTTCGGCGTGTTGAAATTCAAAATTGAATTGTCATGAATCGAATTATTCTGGAATTATTGAAATCATATAATTTAACACGATACTACTTTCAAAGCATTACAGTTGCATGCACAAACAAGATATTTCAGGATTTAATCAAACAATCTCACTCACTCATCCCTTTTTACGTCCTTGTGGTCCAGAAGATGCTGGGTTAGACGATTTCCGCTTGATGATGCTCTTCCACTTCTGGCGATCGTGTATATCAGCTTCTTGAGCACCAACACTTTTCAGGTCTTCGGCGATGACATCGCGCCAGGTCTTTCTTTGGCGTCCAACAGCACGCTTGCCAGATACTTCCATGTCCGTAACTTTCTTGACCCATTCCGACTCGCAAACCAGCGCAACCTTTGTCTTCTGATCGAATCCAAGATGTTCTCTAGCCCCATTTCCTGTCGCAATTCTTCACTCCGCACATCCAACTTCAAACAATCATTTAATGTTAATACTTCGCTTTGGAAATTCATTTCGTTATTTCGACAATTTATTCTCCTAATCAAAGAAAGGAAATTTTATTTATAAAAAATATTTTACTTTTTTGATTTGGAGAACAAATTTTCGAAATGGAGAAGTGAATAACTTTAATACTTGTTCTTCACTTCCGTGTTGAGCATGAAATAGAACGGACGAAAGCGCTCGTTGATGAATTTTGTGTTTTTATGTATTTATAAAGCAGCTTGAAGCCGTTGTGTAGCATCTCATTGACCATGGAATTTGAAAAGAAGCTGAAAGGGAAGATTTTTTGAAGAAATATTTATCATGCTTTCAGAACAAAATATTGGTTCAGCGCAACCTGAGAAATTTTTCTAGAAGTCTGATGTATAATCCTAATGTCATTCTTCACTGGTTTTACCGGAGTTTTCCAAATAGCATTTCAGGATTTTAATTGAAGAAAGTGAAATGGATTTAACTTTGGACGCAGAATTAATTTGTTTTCACATTTTTTCAAGATATGTTTCGGCTAAGTGCCCCTCGCCAACACATTTTTAGCTTACAGTGATCTCATCTAACAAAGACAGTGATTTTGAACTCAAATTTGGGAATGTCTAGTATTGAAAATATCATGTGTGAATGGGGAAAGATTGTGAAGTCAACGTAGCACATTTCCATGTAAATTATCCGCAATATATCATAGTGCGAAAATATCACTTTCATGCGACCTCCCAATGTTGTAGGCTTCATACTGGCAAAGTTGATTCCTCCCATTCTATTTGTTATTAATTTATTTTCTTAAATAAAAATTTTAGATAAGTAGTTCTTTATATATTCAATTCATAGTGCTAGAAATCATTTCGGGATTGTCAGTTATTTATAAATCACTATCAGTTGCTTGACTTTTCAATTCTTACTTTTAATAATATCTAGCCAAGGTCTTCTCTCTCAGTTACATTGAAGATTCACAGCAACTTCGATATAGTTGACCAGTCGACGGGAGATCAATTTATCATCAAAAGCAAGTTAGAAAGTGTCGCTAGTTTCTTAAAAATTGAAAGTGAAAAATCAGACGGCCCTTCGGTGTCCAGTGCCTTCAAACGGTCGATGGTAACAGACGGGATGCAACTGTGTGAAGTATTTATTCGAAGATGTGTGATGACGGTTTGCATGATTATCGAATTGTAAAGAGAGATTGTAGTCTGGAAGTTCGTGTTTCCTGTTGATCTGCGGTTTAAGCTGTGTTATTGCTTTGTTCTACAGAGATGGAGATAACGAGAATGATGATTTAGAGAATCTGCTGTTAGCGCAGACAGCAAAAGAAAGGGAAACTCAAAGACTTAATGAAGAGATCATGGAATTACTCAACAAACCAACAGCCAAAGTAAGTTGTTCCTTTCTTTGAGGTATTCCGATTCTCAACGTGTTCCTTATCTGACAGGAAAAATCCTTGTTAGAGAAATTCCGATCACAAGGTGGAAGTCAAGTCCAAGAATTCTGCCCCTTCAGTACCAAAGAAGAATGTGTCAAAATGCGTCCTAGCAATTCGTCTTGCCGAAAACTGCATTTCAGGAAGATTATTCAACCTCACACTGATGGTAAGATATCGAATACTTCTTTGATAAGCAGCAAAGTCTTCCATTAAAAATTTATAAACAATAACAATATTCGTTTATTCAATCCAGCTATTCAGGGCAAGATGTCTTTTAAAACCAAATTAAATGGAGCAGTTCCCGTTTAATACAAAGAAATTTCATTAGCAATTCTTTAATTAAATGTGGTGTCCGTGGCACAGTGGTTGCGTACTTGGACTAGTGATCTCATGGTCCAGAGGTCGAACCCGGAAAGTGTCATTGGAAGTCGGCAGGAAGGGCATCCGGACTACAAAGCACCACAACGCTCCAAACAAAGTCTGACTTAAGTCAGCACCGTCCAAGACCCCAGTAGGGGTAAAAAGTGACGCAAAATCCGTAAAAAAATTCAATGCATTACAAAAGGCGGGCATTAAATGCCATTTAATGCCCGCCTGCAATAGACATTTACAAGTCATATAACGCTTTATAACAATGAATAGAAAAGTCTTCTTACATTCTTACATAAAAAACGAAAGTTTCATACCATCTTTTTCCAAAACAGCTACGGGATGTTTCCTTTTCACTTCTATTTCTGCATTGTTCGCAATTTCGACATCAATATTCCTTTGCATTAGATTCTCTTTTTCTTCACGATTCTTATCCAAACACTCTGTAAGGGTATGTGATAAGCGCATTCGCTTTGAAACATTGATTTTCTTGGTATAATGGTCAATAGTCTCTGACTTCTCATGTCCCGTCACATATATACTTATAACTTCTCGTTGCAGTCTGACTGGACCACTTCGGCTGAAATATGTATTGACCAGTTTCATATCTTTTTCGTTGATGTCTTTATATCCCGATTCTCTTTCTTCTGTAGTTCTTGGTTCTTCCAGATAACGTGTTGTACATGCACTTTGGGTAATCTTCAACTGCTCAAAATCCGGATTTCCAATTATTTGTTGTTAGTACATTCCTGCCATCTTTCCTTTTTGAATTGAGGAGCCAATACTGCAGATATTTCAACAGGGTCTTATTGTCTTGACTTTCAAAATCTGCATTCAATCCTTCTTTTCTTAGAAATTCTTTAAACTTGCGAACATAAAATTTTGTTTGTGTTGCTGTTGATGTGTTATTCAAACAGGAATGAGCTTCTTGGATGTTCGTTTCAATGCTTTTGAGTCTTTCTTCATTCTCAATTTTAGAAAGATAGTCATCAATTTCTTCCAAGATCAGTCCAGTTATGCAACCATCAGGAAATTTGCTAAAGTCAATATAGACGTCGTCACGTAATGATATTTTTCAAACTTACCACGCCATCCTAACCCTAGATATTCATACATAGACTTCTGAATTCATACTCGAAAATATATTGAGGAAATAGCAAATTGATTTCTAGATATCATTAACACAGAGATGTGGTCATTTTTTTCAAAAATTATTTTGTAAAGTGAAATGATAGATTTCTAGATTTTCAATGAAAAATTGACTATCTCTGTGTTAATGATCTCTTGAAATTACTTTGCTATTACCTCAATGTATTTTCGAGTATCTAGGCGGCCAACTTACATGTATGTAAGACGTGTCCAATCCAGGTGCTAGTATATAGTAACCCATGATGATATCAATGATACATAGAGCCATGATAGAGCCCATAATCATGGATAGCCATAATTCATAATGAAAGCTGAATCTAAGTTATCTATGGTTGAATGACATACCTCGTTTGAATGTCTAACGATGCCCTCGGAAATCTCATTTAATGCCCTGGTTCATAGAGTATAATTGCTCCATTTGTCTCCGTGCATGTATTGTAGACATCCTATCACTTTATTTGTCCTGTATAGCAGATTATTGCCCGCGCGGGAAATAATATTTGCTCCAATGCACTGGAAGGAGCGCAATCTATGCCAATTATGTGTGCCAAGATCCCTGAATAGATATTTTCACGATTGATGAGGATAAATTTCTATTCAAATACTCTTGATAATCATAGACATGTCAATCACAATCTGTCCTTCATCATCATAGACATGTCAATCACAATCTGTCCTTCATCATCATAGACATGTCAATCACAATCTGTCCTTCATCATCATAGACATGTCAATCACAATCTGTCCTTCATCATCATAGACATGTCAATCACAATCTGTCCTTCATCATCATAGACATGTCAATCACAATCTGTCCTTGATCATCATAGACATGTCAATCACAATCTGTCCTTCATCATCATAGACATGTCAATCACAATCTGTCCTTCATCATCATAGACATGTCAATCACAATCTGTCCTTCATCATCATAGACATGTCAATCACAATCTGTCCTTCATCATCATAGACATGTCAATCACAATCTGTCCTTCATCATCATAGACATGTCAATCACAATCTGTCCTTGATCATCATAGACATGTCAATCACAATCTGTCCTTCATCATCATAGACATGTCAATCACAATCTGTCCTTCATCATCATAGACATGTCAATCACAATCTGTCCTTCATCATCATAGACATGTCAATCACAATCTGTCCTTCATCATCATAGACATGTCAATCACAATCTGTCCTTGATCATCATAGACATGTCAATCACAATCTGTCCTTCATCATCATAGACATGTCAATCACAATCTGTCCTTGATCATCATAGACATGTCAATCACAATCTGTCCTTCATCATCATAGACATGTCAATCACAATCTGTCCTTCATCATCATAGACATGTCAATCACAATCTGTCCTTCATCATCATAGACATGTCAATCACAATCTGTCCTTCATCATCATAGACATGTCAATCACAATCTGTCCTTCATCATCATAGACATGTCACTCACAATCTGTCCTTCATCATCATAGACATGTCAATCACAATCTGTCCTTGATCATCATAGACATGTCAATCACAATCTGTCCTTGATCATCATAGACATGTCAATCACAATCTGTCCTTGATCATCATAGACATGTCAATCACAATCTGTCCTTCATCATCATAGACATGTCAATCACAATCTGTCCTTGATCATCATAGCACGTCGTCAAATATAATTCTCTACGCAACTCGTGCATGAGATTGCTTCATCATAGCATTCGAACTCGTTAGATTTAAATAGCTCTCACAATACGGGCTCGGGCATTTCAGATATCTAACTTGTGGAATGCTATGATGAAGCAATCATGCACTAGTTACGTAAATAACTATTATCAAATCACAACAGATGTAACCACCACGAGACATGTTTCGGCGTGTTGGACCTCATCATTCGTGAGTAGGTTCGAACCAGTGACGTTGTAGGTAGAGGACGAGTAGGCACACCCTCTAACCACAAGTCCACCGGACCATCTGTTGAGAGCGTGAATTATCCAGGAAGGCACTGCTTATACTTGTTGTAACATGTGATGAATAGCGCCTGTGTGAAGCGCCTCAATATCGGATACGGCATATCCACCCTGCACGTGCATGCGTGAAAGCAGTGCCTTCCTGGCTAACTCACGATCTCAACAGATGGTCCTCCGGTGGCCCTGTGGTTAGAGGGTGTGCCTACACGTCCTCTCTATACAACGTGGCTGGTTCGAACCTACCCAAGACTGACAATGTGGTGATTGCATCTGTTGCAATTTGATGAATTTATCAACTGCCAGATTACTTGCCATTCGCTTCCATTTCAATTACCTCAATATGGGAGCGTCTTTACAAGAATGATGCAAGACTATGAAAAGAATATTTGCAAAAAGCATTATATGAAAATCCACTGTTTGTGAGAAGTCGAATGATAGCACTGAAGAGGTCAGGGTTATGCCGGTGGTAATCACCAGTAATACAAACTATTTGACTTTATAATTGCCAGCGTTCCGTGTTTATGAAAGTATTCCTTCGCGTTGATAAGATTTTGATAGTGAAATTGAAAACATCAAAAACACAAAATTTGTACTTTTATTCCTTCTCCCGCCCCCATGTTTTCCAATATTTCCAAATTCATCCAATTTCGTCAAACTTAAGTCACATTGGATTTGGGATAGACTTGATCTGTCACTGAGTGATAGCACAACAACACTGCGAAGTCTTACTTGACCCCTGTAATGAGAGATTGGTCCCTTGGATACCCAGTTAGAATACAAGATACAGCAGCTGTGCTGTGATCATGAACTTCGTGGGTTTGTTGTCTACAATGCAGCTACAGTGAACGGAAAAGCAAATGCTGGGAATTTTCTATAAATCAGAGGAATTTTACACACGCAACGCTTTTGCGACGGTAGTGAGACTGCACTTAGGAGCAAGAGAAGATCGCTGACGATGCAACTCTCGAGGGTGTCAACAACAAAAATGTGCGGGGGGGGAATAGAAGTACCGAAAATTTCAAGCGTTTGTGTCGATCATGTGGGCTAAAACGGTTGTGAGATTTTCATCCGAGCCGATATTCTTCCATTTGTGGCCGTGCCGTTGACCGTGCGGCCTGGGCTTTATGCATCTCTATCTCACAGCCAGAGTCACTGCGTACATCTGAATTTGTTTGATGAATTATTGGTTCAAGTTCGTCTTGAAGAATGGTTTTTGTTGATTTCAGAATCGTTGGGTGATTGCTCCTTCCTCAATACCTGCTTTCATTTTCAAACTTGCAAGGTAAGTTCCGACACTTGATGAATGCAACTTCAACATTATTCTGCTTGCTAACCACTTTGACAGCAGGAAGAACATCACAGTCAGACGAAGCGCCGACTTAGTAACTGTTTCTTTACCTTGGAACAGTGATTGTAAAATCGGAGTAAATACTTCTATGCAGTGTCTGATATGGCAGCCCGACAGTGTTATGTTCTAATCAATCAAGAATATTGTGCTTATAGCCCAATAATTTTCATTTAATGCAATATCCACTGTGTTGCTGTTATGGTTATCTATTCAGGTGAATTGACCCTTATGAACTGAGGCAGTTTGCAATTCTACTATTTTAGACATTAGTCAAGCACTTGTGCATTGGTGGTGTCCGTGGCACAGTGGTTGCGTACTTGGACTAGCGATCTCATGGTCCAGAGGTCGAACCCGGAAAGTGTCATTGGAAGTCGGCAGGAAGGGCATCCGGACTACAAAGCACCACAACGCTCCAAACAAAGTCTGACTGAAGTCAGCACCGTCCAAGGCCCCAGTAGGGCTAAAAAGTGACGTAAAATCCGTAAAAAAAAGTCAAGCAGCCACCACTATTGACCATGCGTCAGTGGTCTCCGTGCTTGGTCTAGCGATCTCATGGTCCAGAGGTCGAACCCCGGGAGTGGTACGGGAAGTCAGCAAGAAGATTATCCAGGCTAAAAGATCACTGCGCTCCAAATATAAGACGATATCAGCACCGTCTAGGCTTTCAGACGGGGAAGTAGTGACGTTAATCCATCATTTATTATGAACCATATGAAGTTTTATGACGCAGGTCTTCATAGGCTAATGCATTTGTGCACATATAAACCCCTGCGTGAAAATGTCCGCTTGCGACCAGTGCATTGTCAAGTTATATTAATGACAATCCGACAGTGCTATGAATGGAATTAATTTAAAGTCTCTCAACGTGGCAAACATTGTGAGAATTCAGTCCTTCTTCCATTTCAGTACGTTCACTACGAGATTGATCAAAGTGCGGGATCTCAGAACCTCGGTCAATCATCCGGACCTCTGCGCAGTATTCCAGACTCCGGTACGGACGGCCGCACAAGTCTCTATCCTCCTCAATGGGTCCAATGTGACGTTCGCTCTCTGAACATGCGTGTGCTGGGCAAATTCGCAATCTTGATGGCCGACCCGCCATGGGATATCCACATGGAACTGCCGTATGGAACCATGTCCGATGATGAAATGAGACAATTAGACATCCCATGTCTTCAAGACGAAGGATACATGTTCCTGTGGGTCACTGGCCGGTGAGTTGTCAATCATCTGATATCTCTGCAGTGTCTACATCAGTCTTCAAGTCCGCTAAATCTCCATAGAAATCGCACTAAATTGAAAACTGCATTATTGTCATGATGAAACACTCGAGGGCATAGAAGTGGATAATAGTGCATACTATATTTAGTGTAATATATTTAGTATAATAGTGTATACTAATAGAAGCAGATACAGAAATCATGCAGTTACCAGACGTGTAAAGCTTCCTAGATATCTCCTTCTAGAGCATAGATTATCATTTCTAAGAGGTCTTGTTATTAGAATCGTCATAGATTTCATCTTCACGATATTAACCAATGATATTCAATTCTATCGGACGGTAACGCTGATTACAGGCTTTCAATTCATGCCCTCTAAAACTGATAGCTATTCATACATATTGTATTAGTATCGACTTTTAAGAGACATTAATGCGAAATCCTTTGTAATCCTATTGAATTGACATGGAATTTATGCCTTTACTGTAAATCAATGACGCTGCTATGTATACTTTACACTTGAACGATCTGTCTATACGTCGAAGACTAAAAAGTTGAATGACTTTTTATCTTTTGACATTGCCAGAAATATCCTTTCTCAACAGCCGTTCATAGTGTAGTGACATGGTGTAGCGACAGCAGCCCATTAGAAAACGCAGTTTTTCTCAAATGAGAACCCACCAATTCCGAGGAGTAGTATTTTGAGGAAGTGAATCCTTGGAGCATTGTCTAATGACAGCCCAGATATCGTGGTTTCACTCGAACACCAACTGTCTCTAAATTTCAGACATTGAACCGTAGGAACAGTAGGAACAGAAAACAGTAGCATGTTTTTCGGGTAATAATGTGACTCCATAGCATTTGAAGGCGCAGTAAAGTATTACCTGAAAGAAGCCAATGTTGATGATCTCACATCAACAGTGTCATATTCCAGAGCTATGGAGCTGGGGAGAGAATGCCTGAGACTTTGGGGTTATGAACGAGTGGATGAAATCATCTGGGTGAAGACAAATCAGTTGCAGAGGATCATTCGAACTGGCCGGACGGGTCATTGGATAAACCACGGCAAGGAACATTGCCTCGTGGGAGCTAAAGGTGATCTGAAGAACGTGAACAAGGGTCTGGACTGCGATGTCATTGTCTCTGAAGTGCGCGCCACCTCTCACAAGCCAGACGAAATCTATGGTATTATTGAACGTCTATCTCCCGGTACGCGGAAACTGGAGTTGTTCGGACGTCCGCATAACGTCCAACCCAACTGGTAAGTGGCATTCGTTTCATCAAGTCTTTTCATGTGTGCAGATTTACGTGCTAAGTGCTTTCTGTCATCATCGCACTCAACAAGCGTGACTCCAAGAAGTTACAGACTGTCAGAAAACGGTGTGACTGGATAATTTGCGGTCGAAATGGATCGTGTGGAAGTTTCACACCTTCATTTCGTTATCTCCGACTTTCCTCTCAAGTAGAATAATCCTCAATCGTCAGATCGTGCTATCGCTAAGGCATTCACGAATATGTAGACCTGCATCCATTGGTCTTCATATGATGAATGACGCGGCGCGCTTGTCCATCACGTTGTTGAGGGTGCTCGAGCAGTTATCAAAGAAATCTTCACGTGGTGAATAATCAGTAATTTTTGTTCTTGCTTGGCAACATTGGCACAGTCCCCTATCCAAGTTATCAGCCTGCGCGGAGCAAATTTGAGATACGCAGTGAAATTTGATTGTAATTCTCAAATTTACCCGTGCATGGCTGCAACTTTAAATAGGAAGTTGTGTCGATGTTGAGAGACATGAACTAGGCCTGCTGAAATCCAAGTTTTTAAGATATTTATCTTTATTTCTATCGCTATAGGTATTCCTACCCCTGTTGTGGTGACAAGCTGTTTTATTCATGATTTAGTTTTAGGGAACAGCAGGATTTATCGGTGACAAGAAATTAGTGTACTTTTTAAAAATCGCGGTATGACAACAAATGACCAGTCAACGGCTTCCCATTGGTCAACAATCAAAATCGTCTTCAGCTGATACCAATAAATGCAGAGTGATGGCATACGTGGTGTGATCCAAAATGTCTCGGACTAGCCCAGTTGCAGCTATTCCTTGATAACGAATACTGTTCCAGCTGTTTATTTAGGTCTCTAAGGCACAAGAGATGTGGTTGTAGAACCATGTTTAGTTCATTTTGTATATTTAATGATTTATTAAACTTATTACTCGAATTTCAGTATTTTTCTAAGTTTATCCAACTTTCTAAGTTAAATTGATTTCGCCTACAAATTGGAAGGGCATTTGTTTATGACGTTCTGCATTCTTCATCTGTCACGTGATTAAACGATGATTGGTGTCATGTGATTCACATTCAGCAAGAACTCAATCGCTTGTTCATTGATTGTGCAGTCATCACGATGAATGTTTCAACCCTTTCTGCTATCGAATACCGAAGTGCAGTATGATTTCTCATGATCCGCGAATTCACTAGTAGTGACATTTTGAATGAATTGAACTTCGCTTATGGTAGTCATGCACCATCACGAACAACGGTGTACTTTTGCATCAGGGAAATCAAAAGAGGGAGACAGTCTGTAGAGCAGGATTACTCAAGTACTGGCAGGCCACAAGAGATACCGGATGATAAAATTAAGGAATGTGATGAATCGATATTAACGCGCAGGAGAATAACCGAACGTGAATTATCAAAGCAGTAACGGATTAGTTATTGCTCTTGTTATGGCATGGTTAAAGATCTTGGGTATCGAAAATTGTCCTCCCGTTTTGTGCCGAAGTTTCTCTCACCCGAAGTGAAGGAAAACAGAGTTCAAGCGGCACAGTTGAATTTGGATCTGTACGAAAGTTACGGGGGACAGTTCTTGTACAATATTCCAACAGAAGATGAAACTCCTTATCTTCGTATCTACCATACAGTAAACGAGAATCTGCAGAGTGGCGGAAACCGGGCGAGTCCGTACCATTGTAGATGCAATCTGGAACGTCGCATTGTCGATCATTGATGCTGACCGTGCTTAGGAATGCCTCAGGGATTCAACTAGTTGACTTTGCTGACAGAACTATTCGAATGGACTGTGAGTACTGCTCGCACCTCTTGTCTGATGTCAGGAAGAAGATTAGAAAACCACGAAACATTCCTTTATTTCTGCTACACGACATGATCCAATACACACCAGTCAGGAAGCGACCATTGCAATAACAAAGAACGGATTCCATCGTTTAGACCATCATCCTTGCTGACCTGACATCCCCCAAGTGATTTCTATCTCTTCAGATTCCTTATAAAACACTTGCAAAAACACTTCATTGACACATCAAATGAATTAAAGACTTAGTCTCTGACAGTCTCGTGTCTAGCGCGTCACTGCACTTTTCCAGGATGTCTAAGTCATAGTCATCAATAGATATCAAGCCATGCTGCGAATGTTCACCTACAGCACTAGACCCGAGAAGCAGGACAGGTCTAGTGCTGTAGGTGAACATTCGCAGCATGGCCTGATATCTATTGATGACTATGACTTAGACATCCTGGAAAAGTGCAGTGACGCGCTAGACACGAGACTGTCAGAAGCGAGACACATAAAGATGATTTGTCCCTCACTGAATCGCAAGCATGAACTGACCGTATTTTAAATCCAACTCACCATCACCTATTTTAAGACGAGTTTGACTGTCAGTTTGTCCTCTTCACGATCGTCCCTAGACAAAGCGAGAATTCGCGAAACGCGTCGGGACCCTGTAAATTTTCTTTTACATATAATTACAATTATTACGCCGAAAAGCAAGGAGACTTTTTCATCATCAGCCTTCTGGTCTGATCAACAGAATGAACAATCGCCAACTCCTGTTAACGGCTATCCTCTACATCGACTCTAAGGTTAATTTTTTTACTGATTTTACGTCACTTTTTAGCCCTACTGGGGCCTTGGACGGTGCTGACTGAAGTCAGACTTTGTTTGGAGCGTTGTGGTGCTTTGTAGTCCGGATGCCCTTCCTGCCGACTTCAAGTGACAGTTTCCGGGTTCGACCTCTGGACCATGAGATCACTAGTCCAAGTACGCAACCACTGTGCCACGGACACCACACACAGATATTTACATGAAATAGACTAAACACAGATACCTGAAGGACATCAACTCAAATAATACAATATTTACATTATTGAATGTATGTGATACAAAATCACCACACTGTTAATAGCAAGCGAAGAGCAGGACATGCATGGCATCATGTCATGTACAATTGACATCACATTTTTCTTATCATTGAGATCATATCCATTATATCAGAGGTCTTGCAGGATTTACCTTCGTATGGCTTTTATCATCAATGAGAGATGAGTAATTCAAACGCAATGCTTCAATCTTGTTTCATTCTTTGTCGATTTGATGATCTGTTTACTTTGCATGGTTTTATCTGCGGATTTTAGCTGGATCAAACTTGTAAGGACAGAAGCGATAAAACTGTCTGTGAACTGTATGATTTACCCACAGAATTAGACAGGTCGTCTCTTCTTCTGTTTGACTAGAAGGGAAGCATTGGAACATGTAACGTAAATGAAATGGCACAATCTGCTGACATGATACCATAGCAATCGAACAATGAGCAGCCAGTTCAACATTAAACACGCCAAATTGTTCAAAGTTCCAGTGACTGTTATCAACCGGATCACACAGCAAAGAGACACAGACGATGTCAAGTTCTACAGGGAAGTTTGTGAACGTTTTTTCATGCGCCTGCTAACTTTTTTAAAAATGATCGGAGGGCCTAACATTATCGAGAAAACTTTTGCACTATGATCTGAATTCTTCGAATCTGAAGGAATCGTGGCGATCGGAGCATTTTAAAGGAATTCAGAGCAATCCGCAAGCGACGCACGACTATTTTTCCTATCTCTGCGAGGTATCAAAAATTTCTTTTTGCCCACTTATTAAGTTGCTGCATGTGCCATCTGTTTGAATCAGTTTGCACTTCTAGCAAAGTGACACGATTAAAGAATCTAATTCTGTGGATTTACCAGATCAATTTCATTCATGTTTCTCAACAAGACCGCTGTTCTCTGAAATGACTTAATGCCTCGATTTCAAGTCGTACATGTGACAGTGTACCTATAGGGAAGTCCTAAAGACAAACCCTGCCCTATTCATGCACGATTTCCACAACATCAATATATTTCATCAATTTTGCCGAATTTTCATATATTTACTGGGAGTGGGTGATGACGACTTATTTAAAGCTGATGTCTAATGTTAGCTTGTTCATTTATCTTTAATGTATCTATCCAAAACTGTTTTTATTTCCAGTCCTCAATAAATTAGCCGATAAGCAAGTTTTTCTTTACAGTTTACACTCAATATTTCTCTTAATTAACTTCATTTTATCACTAGTTTGCTTTTATCTTATTGACAACTTTTAATAATCGCCATCAAGGCTAAATGAGAATATTAAGTATCTGATTTCCGCACTATCACAGTGTATTGAAAGTGAAAATGAAAGCTTTCTTTAAGATTTATCAGAGAAACAAAATATTTTCAAAACGTGGCAAAATCTTCGAAAATACACTTTTCAAAACAGTTGATAGATATAACATTCCAGTGGATTAAATCCATCGACTTTTGAGGAATATCGTAGATTGGAAGTAGCTAAAAATGCGACACGGTCAATTGTCGACCTCTGTCTATGGTGACGTACAATAATCGCATCTAATCGCAATTACGTAATATCATTTAGAAGTTTTGTTGACGCTACGAATTCAAAAATATTATTTTTGTTTTCTTCAAATGGCTGATCGTATAGTCGACTCTTGATATATGCGACACCTTGGGACCGGCTGTTGTCTCGCTTGTATCGAGAGTTGACTGTATATTAAAACTTAGTGAAAAATTAGCCGAAAACGATGTTGAAAGCATGGACCAAGTTTGTGGAACCTTGGGGGATGGAGTTCAACAACTGACCTGCTCTGTTCACTACAAGGATCACGTGAAGTGCAGCAAGATAGTTCAAATGGGCGAAGGAAAGTTCTTTAACAGGTTGACATGTCTGATAGGAAAGAGACGAAGACTTGAGTGACAGATTGCGTCTACCAAATGGTAGCGGTGAAAAGGTCTAGACGGAGAAAACGCGCAAGATGGCAATTGTTGATGATATAGACATCAGATGATATGAACAAGCGAAGTTTAGAAAAGTGGACGGTTTCCGGGAAAGATCAATAGCTGATCTCGTCCGATCTTCAATGTCTTTGTTCAGCTCTTCGTTTGATCTTACTGCGGATGAATATGTGAAGCTAATGTTAATCGTCCTTGGGAAGTACGATCGCGTTAATTGTCTTCATGGGTGCAAAGACATCAGCAATTGATAACTTTGTGAAAGTGACATCTTGACTATTAGTTTATGACGTGACATTGCCTAGATAGAGGCTTCATTACTTTGGCTGTAGATACCGCTAAATCGGCCAGACTGGCGAAATGATTATTCTGTCTCTTAAAATATATAACCGTAAATTATGATGCAAATCAGCTCAACGCGAAGGATCGATGAACGATTCAAGACAATGATAGGCATAGACGTAGTGTGTATATGTGGCTCTAGTTTTATAATAATTATAATCAAAATGTTCTTGAATTTATCTGAAGATCTCATTCCTTCCTGCAAATTATGACAACTTAACAAATTGCAAAAGGTTCCAATCAAAATCGGTTGAATTAGAAAATTCATTCGGATCGTTCGACGATAACTTCAATACACGTTTTAATGAGAGTAAAAAAATGAAATTTTATTCCTGATTTGAATTATTTTCATAAAAAGTAGATAATTAAAAAGTAAATAATTATAATAATGATAATTTCATAAAAAGTAAATAATTAATGATATTTTCATAATAATAATAATAATAAATAATAATTATTAAAAGTAAATAATAATAAAGTAAATAATTAATGATATTTTCATAATAATAATAATAAATAATAATTATAGAAAGTAAAAAATAATAAAGTAAATAATTAATGATATTTTCATAATAATAATAATAAATAATAATTATAGAAAGTAAATAATAATAAAGTAAATAATTAATGATATTTTCATAATAAAAATAATAAATAATAATTATAAAAATTAAATAACAATAAAGTAAATAATTAATGATATTTTCATAATAATAATAATAAATAATAATTATAAAAATTAAATAATAATAAAGTAAATAATTAATGATATTTTCATAATAATAATAATAAATAATAATTATAAAAATTAAATAATAATAAAGTAAATAATTAATGATATTTTCATAATAATAATAATAAATAATAATTATAAAAAGTATATAATAATAAAGTAAATAATTAATGATATTTTCATAATAATAATAATAATAATAAATAATAAATAATAAATAATAATAAAGTAAATAATTAATGATATTTTCATAATAATAATGATAAATAATAATTATAAAAATTAAATAACAATAAAGTAAATAATTAATGATATTTTCATAATAATAATAATAAATAATAATTATAAAAAGTAAATAATAATAAAGTAAATAATTAATGATATTTTCATAATAATAATGATAAATAATAATTATAAAAATTAAATAACAATAAAGTAAATAATTAATGATATTTTCATAATAATAATAATAAATAATAATTATAAAAATTAAATAATAATAAAGTAAATAATTAATGATATTTTCATAATAATAATAATAAATAATAATTATAAAAAGTATATAATAATAAAGTAAATAATTAATGATATTTTCATAATAATAATAATAATAAATAATAATGATAAGGGCGCTTGGTACTATTAGGTGAATAGGAGACAAATGTACCAAGCGCCCTCCTATATAAATTTTTTATAGTACACAGCGCCCTTAGGCAGTCATTTGATATCTATGACATTCCCAAACTTATGGTTCTCTGAGGATATAGAGGGAGTGGTCATGTATTAAAAGGCACATTGGGCTCTCGGACTTTTTTTGTTTTTTTGGAGCGGGAGGAACATTTGAAATTGGGTCATCGAATATTTAATAAGGGCGTCTGGTACACCATTTTTTTCTCAATAGTTATGGAAAAAGGGCGCTCTGTACATTTTTTCAAATTCGCTGTACGTCTAAGCATAAAGGCATATGAACGTCTGTACGACGATTCTTCCATATTTTCTGATCTCTAACCATGCAAGATAAAATTAGACATCGAGAGTAGGAGGTGGATCATGTGACGTAATCATTTGCGCAACCAATGAGATCGCAGTCATTGAGAATGAGTTCTTGGAAGTAAAGTTATTCTAAGAATTGATAGCAGAGGCATTTATTCTTTCGAAGTCATGACAGACAGTGATTTTTCGGACTGGGAAGGATTCATGACTCAGGTCGATACCTGGGAGCAGGATCAATCCATTGTTGTGGACAAGTGTGGCAATTTTGAGTGTTCGGTCGATGATGATCAACCTTGTCATTCCGCTGACGTCGTCGAGGAACAGTCCCGTGGGCGACAACAAATTCGACAGCCTTGTTACAAAACACGCTCTCAATTTCAAAGAAATAAAAGAATACGTTCAATTCCAATGTGTGTCTTGTGCAAGTCCAAAGTTAAGAAGATGCGAAATCACCTGAATCAGACAAGAATTCACGGTGAGCTCACTACATCTGACAAGAAATTTGTTTTGTCGTACTACAGAACTAGAGATTGTAAGAAAGTATATCATTGCTCTGATTGTTGCTTGAGATTCACAAATAACAGAAGGCATGACCGTACTCATTCTATCATTCTTATTAAAGACCCTCAGTCTTTTGATCAATTCCCCGGCCATTTGAAGAGTCAGGCCGAGCGACATTCGATGACAAGCACTCGAGCGAAAGATATAGTATCAAGTTTTATTGACCATAAAGTGAATTTGTTGCTTGCTTCGGGTGTGAATGAAACATCCGCAAAAAACAAATATTCAAAATATCTGAGAATATTTTTAGAAAATGTTTTTGCATCATCGAAAAACATGAAAAATGCACATGTCTTGTCATCAATTGTGAACAAATACTCAAAGAACTCAGCTTATAAGCCTATAACAATAGTTTTGTTCCTTGCACATTTGACAAATTTCGTCAAATTCGTGGAGAGCTATCACAAGTTCCATGATTTCTCCGTTACGCGTTGGTTCAGCATAATTCGAGAGGTAAAAATGGGATTTAATAAAAAAGCACAGCGAATGAAAAAAGGTGAACAAGACAAAATGTTTGCTAAGGTTCCTTCTTCAAGCATACTTTCTCATGTATTGATGAAATCTAAGGCAATGCTTTCAAATGAAAATGCGAAACTATCATTCAGGGTTCAAAAGGCACTAAATTTTCTGATTTTGCAAAGCAGATTGAACTGTAGGCCAGGACCGTTGCTATCTCTCGAAGCAAAACAGTTCCAAACTCTGCAAAAAAACGTCCCTGTTGTCTCAAAATCTCACAAAACCGATTACAAGTATAACGTCAGGATAATAGTACAAAAAGATCAAATCATCTGGATACGCAAATTACTTGAGAAGTATGAGGAACGTTATAAAAAGAAACCTGTGCTGATTTTTGGAAACTCCAAAGGTGAGGTAGATACTGGTATATCCACGATGATTAATCAAACAGTAAGGCAATATATCCCATCTGCCGCTGGATATGACTTTTCACCTACAAGTATAAGAAAAGTTTGGGACAGTCTTATCGCAACCACAAAGAACGATATACCTACTGATATCATTCAAGCCCACTATGAGCAGACGGCTCATAGCGAGAAAACTGCCCAAGAGAATTACGTGAAAACTTCATCCAAGGACAATTTCATCAGACTAACGGAGTTCTATACAAAGAAACTGGAAGGAGGAATCAATGAAGAAGATGGTTATTTGACAAATGATGAAACAGTTGAAACAGGTTCAAAAGCATTGAAAAAGAGTAAGATAGTGAAAGCTTCAGTTGTGCGTACTGTTGAAATCGAAAAACCGATATGCAGTAAAAAAGTTCGAGTTAATAAAACTGATCAACTCCCAACTAAAAAAAAGAATGCTAGAATGAACACGGTACCTGTTCCTGAACAGTGTAATGTCTCAAGCAGAGCCTTGCGTGTACGAAAGTGTAAAAAGAACGTTAGATATAATGAGTCGGATGATGATGTGTGAAAGGACAATTCTTCATAATTTCTATAGGTTTGATTATATTTGTACACATATTTTGTGTTCTGTATTCATGTTTGTATACAGCTTATTCAGTAATTTTGTAAAGTTATGAATATATGTTTGATATACAAAAATACAGATTCTTCGTTTTGATATCTTCATTGTGGGATTTCGAACTTCAATTGCGTGAGTTAACATAGACAGAGCTAACAATATTTGTTGAACATACATGTAGCAGTATATAATCAGAGTTTAAATATCTATATAAAATTCAAATGCAATCCGGGTTTTTATTGGTGAAACAAATTCAAATATGAGGTGAGCTGCAGATTGTATAATCAAAAACAATGATGTGATGTCAAGCTTGAGAGTAGTCAAATTTAGATAGGTACCACAAGTCTGGATAAAGATAAGAACTACAAAGAAACCTGAATATTTTGATTCTTCAATAAAAAAATTTACGGCTTTTATAATAAGGGCGCCTTGTACACTTCAAGCGTACCAGACGCCCTTATTATTTTTCATGCGTACTAAGCGCCCTTATTATTTTTTTATGTGTACCAAGCGCCCTTATTATTTTTTTTGAGTTTAAATTTTCAAATTCAAACTTGGCCCATGAAAGTACATTAGAAATACCTAATAATACTATCACTATGACTAAGACAGATTGTAACTTTCAAAAGTGTACCAAACGCCCTTTTCTCGCAACTATTGTACCAAGCGCCCTTTTTGTACCAAGCGCCCCGATTATTCTACCTTTTGTACAAAGAGCCCTTATTATTTTTTTTTGGTGTACAGAGGGCCCTTATCATTATAATAATAATAATAATAATAAATAATAATTATAAAAAGTATATAATAATAAAGTAAATAATTAATGATATTTTCATAATAATAATAATAAATAATAATTATAAAAAGTAAATAACAATAAAGTAAATAATCAATGATATTTTCATAATAAAAATAATAAATAATAATTATAAAAATTAAATAATAATAAAGTAAATAATTAATGATATTTTCATAATAATAATAATAAATAATAATTTCATAAAAGGTAAATAATTAATGATATTTTCATAATAATAAATAATAATTATAGAAAGTAAATAATAATGAAGTAAATAATTAATGATATTTTCATAATAATAATAATAAATAATAATTATAAAAAGTAAATAATAATAAAGTAAATAATTAATGATATTTTCATAATAATAATAATAATAAATAATAATTATAAAAAGTAAATAATAATAAAGTAAATAATTATTGATATTTTCATAATAATAATAATAAATAATAATAATAAAAAGTAAATAAATTTTCATGATTAACATCAGCCATCTTTCCTATTCCATTACACAGGCCTCCCACTCCTAAAATCCCTGAATTTCCTGAAATTTCCAAAACTGTCCTCATTTGTCTTGAAATATGAGGTTTTGTCCTGAAAGTCCTGAAATATGACGATTTACCTACAGTTCAACTGAAAATATCATTTTTTTGCGAAAAATGTCTGAAGTGATGCTTAGAAAGGTTGACATTTAGTCATCAGATTTGAAATGAATTTTCTGGTATACAGAACCAAATAAAATGTGGATAGGCACATTCATTTTAGGAGTGCAGGGAGACTGCCCCCGTGACTTGCCGATCTGTTAAAGGACCATGAATTCAAACGATCAAGTTGATCTGAAATGCTTCCTATTATACTAAGGATTTCTGACCAACTTGAGTTTTTCTTTTACGTTCTTTTAAGTAAGACCCAGTCGGTATAGAACTTGGTGGTTTGAACTGTCTTGACGAAATTTGAGACAGGCCTATTTTCATGTTTAACCAAATTCCGTGATAAAAATCATTGACGAAAACTAGTGATGATAATAATATATAATCATATTTGGCTAAATGGAAATCGCAATTCACGAAAGTGAAATACTTGTACAAAACAATTGATAGCCGAATCAACATCTAAACTTGACTCTGCATTGAAGTCATCTAATCTGACGAACGCGCGAGTTTCACAAGTTATGCTATCCGCTGGTGATGATAAGCTGAATGAAACCAAAGAGCAACTCAGAAGGAAAATATTCAACATGGAAAACGAGCTTGAAATAGAAAAACGCGCCTTGTTAATTATTGTTTGATTATAATAAAGTGTGGTAAAGGAGCAGCTGATAGGGATAGTGGTGGCTGCTGCGAAAAAAAGTCTTGAAATTTTCCTGAAATTTAATGATTTTTGTGTCCTGAAATTTGAAAAAGTAGCGTGGGAGGCCTGTGTTACAACCGTGCGTGCGAATTGTTTCTAGATTTTAATATCATAATTCTGATTAAGTGGTGCAATAATATGATTGATATTCACAAAATTGTGCAGCGTTGAGAAGTAAACGTCATGTCGAGAATTTTCTGCGACCAAATATTTCCACAGATGATTCTTCCATAATGTCCGTGTTGACTTGTCTTGTATATTCTTCAGTCAGCTCACATTTTGAAAGCAGTCATCTGAGAACATTTACTGAGTGTTGATGAACCGGTCGTTGTTTCTTGTCACCTTAACGATGAAGTAAACGAATTCAAACAATAGCTGAGTCGACATCTCAAAATGTCAACATAATTTAGTGGTGGAGTCTCATTGAAGAAATCGTTGGTGTTAATCAATTCTTAGTACGTATTCTATTATCATTGATAAATCTGACTCAATTGCAATTTTCTTTAGGATGCTTATTTACTACTTTCTCCTTTTCAGCGTCTTGTTTTCCTCTTCTGTTGAGGGTTGGACGATTCTTCAAGTTTCTTTAAGATGTTTATCATTGCATAATAGTGTCATCATTTCATGCGTTGATTGCTCGAGTTTAAGGGAACATTTTGAAAAATCTGATGAATTAATAAGAACGTCCTGGGAATCTTAATCATGGTCTGTAAAGTCGGAGTGCATAGCTTCCATGATGACGATGTTGAAACATATCAATAACGATGGCATCAACAAGAATACATGCGCAGGTTGGCTAAAGTTTTATACATGTGAAGTACACGGTCACGTTCGTGACAGAAAGAATACACCTGCTTTTACCTCTTGTCGAGAACGGGTTAGGAATTCTGCAGAGGACGAGCACCTCAGTAGACAGGACTGCCGAATTGTTATAGATTCATTGTACATAGGACAGTTGAGGAGGACACAGCGTCTGAGGCTGTTCATCTTCTGTAAAACTCGGCATTGAATGAAAATGAGTCCTCTGTCCTGAACAGGCCAATTAAGATGCTTTTAGATACGAGCAAATAGCAGATACAATCCCTACAACGATTTCAATGAATGATAATCAACTCGTGCTTTCTACAATGAAAAAAAGTCAGAAAATTAGCCATGGAATATTTGCACGGCATGTTAGTGCTTGTACAGAATGAGGAAGGGACCATTAGAACACACATGTTTGGGTAGCATCACCTCTGATTAGCATAGCGTCTTGTTAAGTGTATTTTAGTTCATTACATACATTTTATTATTGTCTACAATTACAGTGATTATCCAAGTATTTTACAAGTTTTCGTCTAATCAAGTATTGAAGCACATGAAAGCATATTAAAGCACTATATATTCTTGCTCCACTTCCCGTGTCTTTGGGGTTGTCTTTTACAACACTTCATTGCATATTTGCAGAGACTATGAAATCTCCAGCTTCAGGCCCAGAAGAGTCGGAGATGTTTCAATTTTGCGGTAAATGTAACTACTCCGCAAAGTTGCAAGACTAATTTGTAAACTGACATGAACTTGTCAATCGCTCGGTTTGGCAGTTGTTAAGAAGCGCTAGCGGAAATGTTAGTTCACACGTCGTTCAATCCACGAGAGATTTCTTGATTGACAAATGTCGTTCACGATCTTGTTTTGCGAATTGATGTGAAATTCCTCACCATTGAGACGATAGAATGCTTTAGAAATGTCTCCAATGAGCAGTGTAGTGGCTATGATCGTGGCGTTCTTCTTTGTGTTCATTAGTACGTGACCAGGTTCTTTATACAAGAATGAATGACACCAGTGCAATGATCTACAGATGTGACGGCAGTTTTCCCTTCCATATTGTTGCTCGTGTCATCACCTGCCTCATAGAAAAGTATGAAAACCCGGAAAATACAGAATGCTTATCTCTGTACAAGATTGTGAAAGTTCTTGCAAAGAAGTCTGATTGTGTGAACTGTGTCATCAAGAGATCTGTGCTTCTCGTTTCGAAGGAATCAACGCATTACTTTTATCAAAATTATTCCTCAAAAACGGTTTGCTGACGACATGCTGTAGTGAATATTACGCCGGGAGTTTCTATTAGATGTTGCATTAGAGGAGCGACCAAATGTGTTCAGTTTATACATGTGAATAATTTTCAATGAAATGAAATGAAATCCGAATGCGTTTCCGCTTTGCAGGTGGCTTCCCTATCGTCAGAGGAGACTATGTGGAAAACAACAGAAAAATCCATCCAGCAGTTTACGAAAAAATAGCGAAATGGTACATTTCATAATACTTATATAGTTTCTACTTACTGCGCACAGTCAAAATGAAATCCGAGTTTCCATTTCAAATGCTGTATCGATAAAACGCACCATTCGTGGAAAGTGACATAAATTTCAAAAATAATCATCGAGTCGTTATCTGCGTAATTTGATTTTACTTTTAAAACTGCTCATAAGTAGTATATTGTAAATATTGCGAGTTGACCACTTTAAGGAAAAATCCGAATGAAAACTTTCCCACATCAATACATCACTAGAGCCTCGTTTAAAAGGATTTACTCGCCTTTTGCAATTCTATCGACCAGTTTTAAAGATATCTACCATCGAATGCAAAAATGTGGATTTTATGACAAATTTGAATTCAAATTTTGACTTATGGAACAATCGGAAGACAAAATCCATGGCTAGAAATTTCACAGATGAGTAAATGACTCTATCATAGATAAACTGATGGATTATCAATAAAGTTCATCGTGTAGTCTTTCCACAATTGATTTTCGCAAAAGAGTGAAATTTGCGCTGTGGAGGTTGATGTGAGCCCTCATAATAATTACCAATCATAAGTTGGCTTCATAATATGTTAGCGCATTAGCCTACTGATATACCGATGTTGCCGTAAAATTCGATTTTCCATTCACCATCGATGATCAGTGTGGTCATCATTTGTAATAACGCGCACACGTAGATATTCAATAATAAATGCTGAGGTTTTGCGATTGACAATATAAACTACGAAGGCGAAGTCTGATTTAAGAAAATACAAGTGAAGTCTCTATATTGTTGAAAATCTATGCTCTAATGAATGCTTTGTGCCATGTATTAATTGAAATTCTAATTACATGTAGGTCCTACTTTCAGAAATAAGCGATCCATTGATTCACTGACAAGATATCGACAAAACGCAAAAAGATTTATTTTGCACCAGTAAAATGCACAATGCACGCACTATTAAATGATATCCCACAGCTGTGATGATCACGAGCACATATTTAAAAGAATCAAAACTAAAATTCAAGTTGTCATCCAAGCAAAGCTCAAGTTCGAGTAACTTCAAGATGAGAAAGCACTGAGGAAACGTGTGTAATTGAAATCAGTCACGGTATTCAACAGTGTTTTCTTTTCACCAATCAGGGATTTTTTAAAGCGAGACGCTGGCGAAATGGTGGTGGGCTGACACGATCGCCTGCTCTCCAGTCCAACCAAGTCCGGGGTTTGGAAAAGGGCAAATCTCCTCCATATTTGCAATGATCGACCTACATGGGTTTGACCTACTATTTTTCTGCAGAGAACATGCGGAGCAAATTCTACATCATCGTTTGTCAAATCGACACATAACCTTCCCTGCAACAGTCACAAATGTGGACCATTTTGAAGACAAGCCAAAATCTCTAAAACGCCTACAAACTCGACCTAATGCTTCATTGTGCTGATCGGTCATCGTCGAACGAACAAGCGGTAAATACGCGGAGTAAATAAGAACTGCAATGTATTTTAAAGAAACCACATAAAGTGTATTAGCACTTCCTTATTGCTAACTTATAATGGATCGATGATGTTTAGTGTCAATAGTAACGGAGATGACTAAGCCAATCTGACGAATGGAACAGTGGCTGCGCTTGAAGACGAATATCTCATTGTATATCAGATGAATTAACTCACCATGAGTTATATTGCTATAGGTGTCAAATTAGCTCGGGCGTCGACTTGAAAAACAGAAAACGCATTATCCGACGAGCTACACAAATAATAGATTTCACTCTTTTGCGAAAGGCAATTGTGGAAAGACTACACGATGAACTTTTTTGATAATCCATCAGTTTATCTATGATAGAGTCATTTACTCATCTGTGAAATTTCTAGCTATTCGGATATTGTCTTCCGATTGTTCCATAAGTCAAAATTTGAATTCAAATTTGTCATAAAATCCACATTTTTGCATTCCATGGTAGATATCTTTAAAACTGGTCGATAGAATTGCAAAAGACGAGTAAATCCTCTAGTGATGTATTGACGTCGGAAACTTTTCATTCGGATTTTTCCTCAAGGTAATAAACTCGCAATATTTACAATATACTACTTATGAGCAGTTTTAAAAGTAAAATCAAATTACGCAGATAACGACTCGATGATTATTTTTGAAATTGAAACTCGGATTTCATTTTGACTGTGCGCAGTAAGTAGAAACTATATAAGTATTATGAAATGTACTATTTCGGTATTTTTTCATAAACTGCTGGATGGATTTTTCTGTTGTTTTCCACATAGTCTCCTCTGAAATCGGAAATGCATTCGGATTTCATTTCATTTAATTGAAATTATTCACATGTGACATGCTTTTTCTAGATTATAAGCAAAATGAGTGGAGATCGAAATTCCTCACTTTTCTGCGACTCTTGTATGCAACGGACTTCAGTGACTCGTGTTTCTGACGCGGTTTTCAGACTTATCCCTTTCATGGCCTGCGTATCATCTTGGATCCTAAGGCGATGAAAGTGGGTAATCGTGTGAATGACCAGGGCATCTTAGTGATGCTCATCATAACCATGCGATGCTTCGAATGCTGATAATCAGCGTTCGACAAGGATGTTTTGATACGTCTGCTTACATTTCAAAATAGAATGATTAAACGTGCTGTAATTTTGTCAATCAGCTTTTGTTTCGATTGATGTTGAGCCGAAATAATCTGACTTTTACATCATCACGTCCTTCAACTTTGATTTCAGTAGATTTGCTGCTGTGTAAACAACGTTATCGCAATTGTATTTCTGTAACGCCTTCTCTCTCTCTCCTTTCAGGATAACGTTGGGAAATCAACTGGACGGAGTGCGATTGTTAGATCCCGAAGTTGTTGAACGTTACAAAACCTACTATCCCAAAGGTTACACGATAAAAGGCTCGAACTGATGAATTTGTTCTTCTTTTTCAATCTCTGTACAAAAATACATTTTTATAATACTTTGAATATGTACATGAAATCGTTTTCTTGGTTACAATAGGAAGCAGGGGTTCAGAGATATGCATGAGAGAAACAGTAGCTTGTATCATATTTTGAACTAACAACCTGCGATATAGAGCAGATTATCCATCAGGTGATTCAGGATGGTGGCATCTCAATATCGAGAAAGGTCATTACAAACAACATTTCTAACATTCTCTTGTATGGCAGCCATGGAAGTTCAAAGTGGTATGACTTTCCAACCATTGAACAATCTTCCCACAGTGTAGTATATTGATAAAGAATATCTAATTTATTAGTTGATTCGTGCGAGTCAATCAATTCGTGCTATGTCTTGCATCAATTAATGTGTGGTCTTCACAGACAAATCTTTTTGGGTAGACAAGGACTACTACAGCATCTATGATTCAGGATTAGCCGATATCAAATCAGTGCTAAGATTTCTTATAGGCTGTTTCAACTCTAGATATTGCAGATGTTATTTCAAATGCTAATTCACTTGAACTTGCTACTGTCAGTCAGAGATGAAGTGGTATCCGGTTATCGTGAAAACAGAACTCATCTATGCCTCGTATTAGCCATGCATTAAGGATTTCAAAACTTGGTTCAAGACTCATGCATTCGGTGTCCATGAACATTGATGCTGAACAAATCGCTTCATGAAATCCACTGAAATATCGATAAATTAAAGTCAAGACCTTCGTTGCCAGAAGGAACAATAAGATAATCCGAAGAGCGATGCATTATCCTTCCTACAGCGAACAATAGCATCCAGTGAAGAAAGCTTTCCCTGTGGGCATTTGGTAACGCTTGTTAGAGCATCAATTATTTCATCTGAAAGTTGACCAAAATCAGCCCATAAAGATTCTCCACTGAAGTGGAGTCCTGAATAACATTTTAGTAGTACTTATGGGTATTGGGATGCTACGTTGGTGATACTTCATGGACTGTCACTGGTATTCCTCCTATTGTTGGTCAGTATTCAGGTATCCATGATTATAGAGACATGGGCTCATCATGGCCGTCAGTTGATTTGACTATTCACTTAAGCAGGCCTACAGTTTTGAGTTCCGACTTCAAAGGCTACATTTTTGACACTCAACAATGTCAGGAATTCATTATCACTGCGACTTTTCAGTAACTAAGCGTCAGATTATGCATTCCACCGCTCATCGATGCAGGAGGTGAAAATATGATAGAAATTCTCCAATCACACGAGAGGATTGTCAGTTGTAGAAATGGCTGAATATAAAAGATGACAAAGAAAATTACAAAATGGTACGGTCAGCAGTAACAGACTGGACGGATCACATCGGTGTAAGAACAACTCGATGTTGATAACCATCTTGTATTCCTCCAAGATACAAATCAGCAATGACTTGTCGAGATCTGCAAAGAGAACTGATATTAGCATGGGAATATATGACTGAAACTTCAATTATATTTACATGATATATTTGTCTTGATGGAGGATGTTGATTTTCGTTGGCTGAAGGTCAAGTTTCTCGGACAAACGCTTCTTCAAATCTGCCGTTGTGAGAGTTGCTTCAAATTGGACTCTGAAATATGAGAGACGAGCATTTTAGAAAATGTCTCGACGAATCGACCTATATAATTTATCCCACATGTCTGCAGACTTGTGTGAAGCCTATCAAGATTAACTTGTGACCATAAAATGTAAAGTATTTTCTGTCCACATACAAAATGTCATGGCGGCTTGAGATGGCACCTATTTAATTGAAGGTCCCAGTGTGAAACACGAGAGATCTGTGCTGTGCTTCAGAAGTCCAACATGTTAAGCGCAAGGGTCTGAGAGACGTTATCAATCAGGCAACAACTGACCAGAACAGATCGCACTAACGCTTCGAATGCCTACCACTCATTTGTGAAAATAAATAAGTGATTAAGAATACGCCAAGTGTTTGTTGACAGAAAATATGCAAAGACATTGTTCTTGCATGCTTCGATACAAATTTATTTGAACACCAGCCAATACAATCACAGAGAAAATAATTTAATCTAATAATAATAATTATATAAAATATTTTGCTACCTGATGACATTTACCGACAGTCAAGGAGAGATGCATCGAAGGATGCAAGAATGACATATTCAACAAACACCTGTCCATTTCCGACTGCATTTGTTTTCAATAATGCCGCCTGTTTTGAATTACCTTCAAATTTTGCATGCAGATAGAAAATTACCCCATACTACCAGTCTTTGTGGCGATTGGTCAGCTTTTACAGCACATGCAATAATTGAAAACTGGGGAAGGATAGCCTTTAATTACCCAGAGACATTGTGAAAACAATTTTTGAGTTTCTCTCCTTCTTTTATAATGACCGAAATAAAATTAAATAATTTACAATCCTCGTTCGCAAACGGCCGGCGCTTCTTGCCACGGACACTTCTAATGGCCAAGACTAAAATTGGCAGTATGACACAGCGTGTTAAATACATGGCAATGAAGTGGAGTTCTTGAATGCTGTTAAAACTGTGGGAGCTCATATTTCCGGTTAATGGGAGGTCGAAGTGTCTTTATGAGACGAGCTTCAGTCAACCTGCAATCGATAGCACTTTTACTTCTGTCAATAATATCAAGATCAAAATTAGACATGTCACAGATATCGTGATTCTTCAAACCATGTTCATAAAGGGCATTTCTTTTATTCTTATTATCTAAATCACGCCTGTGTTCGTTGTACCTTTTATAAAACGGACGGTTAGTCTGACCGATGTAAAAATCGCTGCATAAATTACATTTAAATCTATATACTAGGAAACGGTCCGAGCAAGCGAAATTACTCGGAAGTAACGCACAGAGGCGACAGTCACTATGCTTATTATTTTCTTGTTTAATTACCAACTGCCTATTTAAAGGGAATGTGGTCCCTTCCGGCATCTCAAAGTAGCATTTACTTGAATACACACACGACTATAATGTTTCTAACTCCTCAAGTTGTTGACTGTCAAAGCGAGGTGACTGGAGTCGCTGCAGACAGTCTGTAATACATCTGTCTGACGCCTGTAACATTCGGTCTTCAACCGTTTCTGTACATGCTGATCTGCAATGAGATGTCTTGTAACTGGAGGAGGGAATCTAATTGCTTCTGATATTCGTGAGAATTCAACAAGATCTAAGGAAGAAGGAAATTAAGTTGGTGAGAAAGTCAATAATAAATCATCGTCACCTTCCGACAGGAGGTGTTTTCACTTCACTTGCTAATCAGTCTAGAGATTGAGGACTTACCCGAATGTGGGTGGGCTTCCATCCGCTAGAACTTCGATGGCACATTCGTCAACTTTATTCGGAGTATTTTCCTTTGCATCCTCTGTCGTCTGCTCTTCGTTCTCGTTCTCAGACGCCTTCACATCCGACTTTGATTTACTGACTTCGGAGTCCGCCAAGAAGAGGTTCGCTCGAGAGGCAGTCAGCTCTGGGTCCACATTCACTGAAAGAGTTGGAACAGAATGATACACACTGATTTCCTAACCGTCGCTCGGCAGTGATATCTATGATGCATCGGAGCTTGCGCAGTGGCCTTGTGGTAGAGTGCTCACTCTGCGTCCGGGAGACCTGGGTTCGAGACTAGGTTGGATCAATCCCAACACTTGAAAAACAGGCACACTCAGCACACCATTACGCAAGGTTTCTAGGCACTCTATAAACAGTAAAACCAGTGAGTCCTCAGGAGTCGGCGGAACTGAGTCAGGTTGATGTTATGATCCCCCAGCTTAATTGGAAGACTGTTCCATAGTTGAGGACCCGACGTAGCGAAAGAGCGGTCGCTCATGCAAGAGCGAGTTATTCGTGGATCACGTGTTGGAGGAACGAACGCGATGGGTGTTGTTGTCATCGATCAGGTGACAATCCTCAGAGAGGTAATGGGGAACCAGCCCATGGAGAGTGTTATACACGATGACCGCCATCTTGAGTCGGATGCGATGCTTTATCGGAAGTCAATGTAACTCGCGCAGAATGGGTGTGATGTGTTCACGCTTCACAGTTCCTGTAATGCGTCGTGTATCCGAATAATGAAAGTGGAATAACGAGACTGGGCCACAGCGCTTTCCTTACCATGTTTACTCGTATCACGCGTTTCTACGAAACTATAAATGAAATTGAGTCGTGATCTGGTTGTGAGTTCCATCTGTTTGACAATCATCTTATAAATAGCATTTAAAATTAGGATTAAAAACAATAAACAAGCTTCCTTGTCAAAATTGAGAATATGACTTGGGACATATCAAAATATTGAAAAATTGGGGCATTTGCAAATATTTTGATATAGTTAATTAGATCAGTCATTATCCATGAAGGCATTAGGCTTTGTATTTCATAGGCGTCTATGTGTGTGGCTCTACCATTCACAATTTGTTAGTCATCTCTTTCTGATTTACATAAAAAATTGTTAAATGAATATTTTAAATTATAAGAATAAATTGAACAGTTGATATACAGTGGCTATAACTAAGACACGCATCTCAATGTCATTTGCAAACGGTACTGAGAATCTTAGGTTTGTTGGAGTTTGATAAAGAAATATTTCGTCAAAGATGTGCGCAATTTGACATTTCATGGATGCATGACCGCAAAAAGTGCATCTGATCTCAACATTTTTTGTGTAACGTCAATCAAAATTGTTCTGAGTCAGGTAAAAGGACAGTATGCTAATTTGTGGTGATTGGACGTACACATGTCATCAGCATGCATAATTTATTAAGAAAAGTTGTCAATAAAAGTAAAGTTTGTTTATTTAAAAGAAGGTTGAGAAATTCGACTTCCGTCTTTGCGATAATGCAGGTCAGTGAAAAGTCATCGGCGTCAGAAACTCATGAAAGACAGTACGGTAATTTACTGCCTTTCTATGCTCATTTTCACAGATTAAACAGATTTGTGTTAATCGTCCTCAACCGATCCAAGGCGGCACGAAGCCAAGCCAGCAAGCAGAGAGTGGAAATCTTCTCACACTCGTAACTGTCACCTGGTTAGAGCTAACACTCTCTACAGATGTCGGTCAGACCTGCCGAGGCGGACAGACTCGAACCCTGGACATTCTGCACTTCACACACTCGTAACTGTCACCTGGTTAGAGCTAACAACCTCTACAGATGTCGGTGAGACCTGCCGAGGCGGACAGACTCGAACCCTGGACATTCTGCACTTCACACACTCGTAACTGTCACCTGGTTAGGGATAACAACCTCTACAGATGTCGGTGAGACTTGCCGAGGCGGACAGACTCGAACCCTGGACATTCTGCACTTCACACACTCGTAACTGTCACCTGGTTAGAGATAACAACCTCTACAGATGTCGGTGAGACCTCCCGAGGCGGACAGACTCGAACCCTGGACATTCTGCACTTCACACACTCGTAACTGTCACCTGGTTAGAGCTAACAACCTCTACAGATGTCGGTGAGACCTGCCGAGGCGGACAGACTCGAACCCTGGACATTCTGCACTTCACACACTCGTAACTGTCACCTGGTTAGGGATAACAACCTCTACAGATGTCGGTGAGACCTCCCGAGGCGGACAGACTCGAACCCTGGACATTCTGCACTTCACACACTCGTAACTGTCACCTGGTTAGAGCTAACAACCTCTACAGATGTCGGTGAGACCTGCCGAGGCGGACAGACTCGAACCCTGGACATTCTGCACTTCACACACTCGTAACTGTCACCTGGTTAGAGATAACAACCTCTACAGATGTCGGTGAGACTTGCCGAGGCGGACAGACTCGAACCCTGGACATTCTGCACTTCACACACTCGTAACTGTCACCTGGTTAGGGCTAACAACCTCTACAGATGTCGGTGAGACCTGCCGAGGCGGACAGACTCGAACCCTGGACATTCTGCACTTCACACACTCGTAACTGTCACCTGGTTAGAGCTAACAACCTCTACAGATGTCGGTGAGACTTGCCGAGGCGGACAGACTCGAACCCTGGACATTCTGCACTTCACACACTCGTAACTGTCACCTGGTTAGAGCTAACAACCTCTACAGATGTCGGTGAGACCTGCCGAGGCGGACAGACTCGAACCCTGGACATTCTGCACTTCACACACTCGTAACTGTCACCTGGTTAGAGCTAACAACCTCTACAGATGTCGGTGAGACTTGCCGAGGCGGACAGACTCGAACCCTGGACATTCTGCACTTCACACACTCGTAACTGTCACCTGGTTAGAGATAACAACCTCTACAGATGTCGGTGAGACTTGCCGAGGCGGACAGACTCGAACCCTGGACATTCTGCACTTCACACACTCGTAACTGTCACCTGGTTAGGGATAACAACCTCTACAGATGTCGGTGAGACCTCCCGAGGCGGACAGACTCGAACCCTGGACATTCTGCACTTCACACACTCGTAACTGTCACCTGGTTAGAGATAACAACCTCTACAGATGTCGGTGAGACTTGCCGAGGCGGACAGACTCGAACCCTGGACATTCTGCACTTCACACACTCGTAACTGTCACCTGGTTAGAGCTAACAACCTCTACAGATGTCGGTGAGACCTGCCGAGGCGGACAGACTCGAACCCTGGACATTCTGCACTTCACACACTCGTAACTGTCACCTGGTTAGGGATAACAACCTCTACAGATGTCGGTGAGACTTCCCGAGGCGGACAGACTCGAACCCTGGACATTCTGCACTTCACACACTCGTAACTGTCACCTGGTTAGGGATAACAACCTCTACAGATGTCGGTGAGACTTGCCGAGGCGGACAGACTCGAACCCTGGACATTCTGCACTTCACACACTCGTAACTGTCACCTGGTTAGGGATAACAACCTCTACAGATGTCGGTGAGACCTCCCGAGGCGGACAGACTCGAACCCTGGACATTCTGCACTTCACACACTCGTAACTGTCACCTGGTTAGAGATAACAACCTCTACAGATGTCGGTGAGACTTGCCGAGGCGGACAGACTCGAACCCTGGACATTCTGCACTTCACACACTCGTAACTGTCACCTGGTTAGGGATAACAACCTCTACAGATGTCGGTGAGACTTGCCGAGGCGGACAGACTCGAACCCTGGACATTCTGCACTTCACACACTCGTAACTGTCACCTGGTTAGGGATAACAACCTCTACAGATGTCGGTGAGACCTCCCGAGGCGGACAGACTCGAACCCTGGACATTCTGCACTTCACACACTCGTAACTGTCACCTGGTTAGAGCTAACAACCTCTACAGATGTCGGTGAGACTTGCCGAGGCGGACAGACTCGAACCCTGGACATTCTGCACTTCACACACTCGTAACTGTCACCTGGTTAGGGATAACAACCTCTACAGATGTCGGTGAGACCTGCCGAGGCGGACAGACTCGAACCCTGGACATTCTGCACTTCACACACTCGTAACTGTCACCTGGTTAGGGATAACAACCTCTACAGATGTCGGTGAGACCTGCCGAGGCGGACAGACTCGAACCCTGGACATTCTGCACTTCACACACTCGTAACTGTCACCTGGTTAGAGCTAACAACCTCTACAGATGTCGGTGAGACCTCCCGAGGCGGACAGACTCGAACCCTGGACATTCTGCACTTCACACACTCGTAACTGTCACCTGGTTAGGGATAACAACCTCTACAGATGTCGGTGAGACTTGCCGAGGCGGACAGACTCGAACCCTGGACATTCTGCACTTCACACACTCGTAACTGTCACCTGGTTAGGGCTAACAACCTCTACAGATGTCGGTGAGACCTCCCGAGGCGGACAGACTCGAACCCTGGACATTCTGCACTTCACACACTCGTAACTGTCACCTGGTTAGGGCTAACAACCTCTACAGATGTCGGTGAGACCTCCCGAGGCGGACAGACTCGAACCCTGGACATTCTGCACTTCACACACTCGTAACTGTCACCTGGTTAGGGATAACAACCTCTACAGATGTCGGTGAGACCTGCCGAGGCGGACAGACTCGAACCCTGGACATTCTGCACTTCACACACTCGTAACTGTCACCTGGTTAGAGCTAACAACCTCTACAGATGTCGGTGAGACCTCCCGAGGCGGACAGACTCGAACCCTGGACATTCTGCACTTCACACACTCGTAACTGTCACCTGGTTAGGGATAACAACCTCTACAGATGTCGGTGAGACCTCCCGAGGCGGACAGACTCGAACCCTGGACATTCTGCACTTCACACACTCGTAACTGTCACCTGGTTAGAGCTAACAACCTCTACAGATGTCGGTGAGACCTGCCGAGGCGGACAGACTCGAACCCTGGACATTCTGCACTTCACACACTCGTAACTGTCACCTGGTTAGGGATAACAACCTCTACAGATGTCGGTGAGACCTCCCGAGGCGGACAGACTCGAACCCTGGACATTCTGCACTTCACACACTCGTAACTGTCACCTGGTTAGAGCTAACAACCTCTACAGATGTCGGTGAGACCTCCCGAGGCGGACAGACTCGAACCCTGGACATTCTGCACTTCACACACTCGTAACTGTCACCTGGTTAGGGCTAACAACCTCTACAGATGTCGGTGAGACCTGCCGAGGCGGACAGACTCGAACCCTGGACATTCTGCACTTCACACACTCGTAACTGTCACCTGGTTAGGGATAACAACCTCTACAGATGTCGGTGAGACCTGCCGAGGCGGACAGACTCGAACCCTGGACATTCTGCACTTCACACACTCGTAACTGTCACCTGGTTAGAGCTAACAACCTCTACAGATGTCGGTGAGACCTCCCGAGGCGGACAGACTCGAACCCTGGACATTCTGCACTTCACACACTCGTAACTGTCACCTGGTTAGGGATAACAACCTCTACAGATGTCGGTGAGACCTCCCGAGGCGGACAGACTCGAACCCTGGACATTCTGCACTTCACACACTCGTAACTGTCACCTGGTTAGGGATAACAACCTCTACAGATGTCGGTGAGACTTGCCGAGGCGGACAGACTCGAACCCTGGACATTCTGCACTTCACACACTCGTAACTGTCACCTGGTTAGGGATAACAACCTCTACAGATGTCGGTGAGACTTGCCGAGGCGGACAGACTCGAACCCTGGACATTCTGCACTTCACACACTCGTAACTGTCACCTGGTTAGGGATAACAACCTCTACAGATGTCGGTGAGACCTGCCGAGGCGGACAGACTCGAACCCTGGACATTCTGCACTTCACACACTCGTAACTGTCACCTGGTTAGAGCTAACAACCTCTACAGATGTCGGTGAGACCTGCCGAGGCGGACAGACTCGAACCCTGGACATTCTGCACTTCACACACTCGTAACTGTCACCTGGTTAGAGCTAACAACCTCTACAGATGTCGGTGAGACCTCCCGAGGCGGACAGACTCGAACCCTGGACATTCTGCACTTCACACACTCGTAACTGTCACCTGGTTAGAGCTAACAACCTCTACAGATGTCGGTGAGACCTCCCGAGGCGGACAGACTCGAACCCTGGACATTCTGCACTTCACACACTCGTAACTGTCACCTGGTTAGAGCTAACAACCTCTACAGATGTCGGTGAGACCTGCCGAGGCGGACAGACTCGAACCCTGGACATTCTGCACTTCACACACTCGTAACTGTCACCTGGTTAGGGATAACAACCTCTACAGATGTCGGTGAGACCTGCCGAGGCGGACAGACTCGAACCCTGGACATTCTGCACTTCACACACTCGTAACTGTCACCTGGTTAGGGATAACAACCTCTACAGATGTCGGTGAGACTTGGCGAGGCGGACAGACTCGAACCCTGGACATTCTGCACTTCACACACTCGTAACTGTCACCTGGTTAGGGATAACAACCTCTACAGATGTCGGTGAGACTTGCCGAGGCGGACAGACTCGAACCCTGGACATTCTGCACTTCACACACTCGTAACTGTCACCTGGTTAGAGCTAACAACCTCTACAGATGTCGGTGAGACCTCCCGAGGCGGACAGACTCGAACCCTGGACATTCTGCACTTCACACACTCGTAACTGTCACCTGGTTAGGGCTAACAACCTCTACAGATGTCGGTGAGACTTGCCGAGGCGGACAGACTCGAACCCTGGACATTCTGCACTTCACACACTCGTAACTGTCACCTGGTTAGGGATAACAACCTCTACAGATGTCGGTGAGACCTCCCGAGGCGGACAGACTCGAACCCTGGACATTCTGCACTTCACACACTCGTAACTGTCACCTGGTTAGAGCTAACAACCTCTACAGATGTCGGTGAGACCTGCCGAGGCGGACAGACTCGAACCCTGGACATTCTGCACTTCACACACTCGTAACTGTCACCTGGTTAGGGATAACAACCTCTACAGATGTCGGTGAGACCTCCCGAGGCGGACAGACTCGAACCCTGGACATTCTGCACTTCACACACTCGTAACTGTCACCTGGTTAGGGATAACAACCTCTACAGATGTCGGTGAGACCTCCCGAGGCGGACAGACTCGAACCCTGGACATTCTGCACTTCACACACTCGTAACTGTCACCTGGTTAGAGCTAACAACCTCTACAGATGTCGGTGAGACCTGCCGAGGCGGACAGACTCGAACCCTGGACATTCTGCACTTCACACACTCGTAACTGTCACCTGGTTAGGGCTAACAACCTCTACAGATGTCGGTGAGACCTCCCGAGGCGGACAGACTCGAACCCTGGACATTCTGCACTTCACACACTCGTAACTGTCACCTGGTTAGGGATAACAACCTCTACAGATGTCGGTGAGACCTCCCGAGGCGGACAGACTCGAACCCTGGACATTCTGCACTTCACACACTCGTAACTGTCACCTGGTTAGAGATAACAACCTCTACAGATGTCGGTGAGACCTCCCGAGGCGGACAGACTCGAACCCTGGACATTCTGCACTTCACACACTCGTAACTGTCACCTGGTTAGAGCTAACAACCTCTACAGATGTCGGTGAGACCTGCCGAGGCGGACAGACTCGAACCCTGGACATTCTGCACTTCACACACTCGTAACTGTCACCTGGTTAGAGCTAACAACCTCTACAGATGTCGGTGAGACCTCCCGAGGCGGACAGACTCGAACCCTGGACATTCTGCACTTCACACACTCGTAACTGTCACCTGGTTAGGGATAACAACCTCTACAGATGTCAGTGGACCTGCCGAGGCGGACAGACTCGAACCCTGGACATTCTGCACTTCACACACTCGTAACTGTCACCTGGTTAGAGCTAACAACCTCTACAGATGTCGGTGAGACCTCCCGAGGCGGACAGACTCGAACCCTGGACATTCTGCACTTCACACACTCGTAACTGTCACCTGGTTAGAGATAACAACCTCTACAGATGTCGGTGAGACCTGCCGAGGCGGACAGACTCGAACCCTGGACATTCTGCACTTCACACACTCGTAACTGTCACCTGGTTAGAGCTAACAACCTCTACAGATGTCGGTGAGACCTCCCGAGGCGGACAGACTCGAACCCTGGACATTCTGCACTTCACACACTCGTAACTGTCACCTGGTTAGAGCTAACAACCTCTACAGATGTCGGTGAGACCTCCCGAGGCGGACAGACTCGAACCCTGGACATTCTGCACTTCACACACTCGTAACTGTCACCTGGTTAGAGCTAACAACCTCTACAGATGTCGGTGAGACTTGCCGAGGCGGACAGACTCGAACCCTGGACATTCTGCACTTCACACACTCGTAACTGTCACCTGGTTAGGGATAACAACCTCTACAGATGTCGGTGAGACTTGCCGAGGCGGACAGACTCGAACCCTGGACATTCTGCACTTCACACACTCGTAACTGTCACCTGGTTAGGGATAACAACCTCTACAGATGTCGGTGAGACCTGCCGAGGCGGACAGACTCGAACCCTGGACATTCTGCACTTCACACACTCGTAACTGTCACCTGGTTAGGGATAACAACCTCTACAGATGTCGGTGAGACTTGCCGAGGCGGACAGACTCGAACCCTGGACATTCTGCACTTCACACACTCGTAACTGTCACCTGGTTAGGGCTAACAACCTCTACAGATGTCGGTGAGACCTCCCGAGGCGGACAGACTCGAACCCTGGACATTCTGCACTTCACACACTCGTAACTGTCACCTGGTTAGGGATAACAACCTCTACAGATGTCGGTGAGACCTCCCGAGGCGGACAGACTCGAACCCTGGACATTCTGCACTTCACACACTCGTAACTGTCACCTGGTTAGAGCTAACAACCTCTACAGATGTCGGTGAGACTTGCCGAGGCGGACAGACTCGAACCCTGGACATTCTGCACTTCACACACTCGTAACTGTCACCTGGTTAGAGCTAACAACCTCTACAGATGTCGGTGAGACCTCCCGAGGCGGACAGACTCGAACCCTGGACATTCTGCACTTCACACACTCGTAACTGTCACCTGGTTAGAGCTAACAACCTCTACAGATGTCGGTGAGACCTCCCGAGGCGGACAGACTCGAACCCTGGACATTCTGCACTTCACACACTCGTAACTGTCACCTGGTTAGAGCTAACAACCTCTACAGATGTCGGTGAGACCTCCCGAGGCGGACAGACTCGAACCCTGGACATTCTGCACTTCACACACTCGTAACTGTCACCTGGTTAGAGCTAACAACCTCTACAGATGTCGGTGAGACCTGCCGAGGCGGACAGACTCGAACCCTGGACATTCTGCACTTCACACACTCGTAACTGTCACCTGGTTAGAGCTAACAACCTCTACAGATGTCGGTGAGACCTGCCGAGGCGGACAGAATCGAACCCTGGACATTCTGCACTTCACACACTCGTAACTGTCACCTGGTTAGGGATAACAACCTCTACAGATGTCGGTGAGACCTGCCGAGGCGGACAGACTCGAACCCTGGACATTCTGCACTTCACACACTCGTAACTGTCACCTGGTTAGAGCTAACAACCTCTACAGATGTCGGTGAGACCTCCCGAGGCGGACAGACTCGAACCCTGGACATTCTGCACTTCACACACTCGTAACTGTCACCTGGTTAGAGCTAACAACCTCTACAGATGTCGGTGAGACCTCCCGAGGCGGACAGACTCGAACCCTGGACATTCTGCACTTCACACACTCGTAACTGTCACCTGGTTAGAGCTAACAACCTCTACAGATGTCGGTGAGACTTGCCGAGGCGGACAGACTCGAACCCTGGACATTCTGCACTTCACACACTCGTAACTGTCACCTGGTTAGAGCTAACAACCTCTACAGATGTCGGTGAGACCTCCCGAGGCGGACAGACTCGAACCCTGGACATTCTGCACTTCACACACTCGTAACTGTCACCTGGTTAGAGATAACAACCTCTACAGATGTCGGTGAGACCTCCCGAGGCGGACAGACTCGAACCCTGGACATTCTGCACTTCACACACTCGTAACTGTCACCTGGTTAGAGCTAACAACCTCTACAGATGTCGGTGAGACCTCCCGAGGCGGACAGACTCGAACCCTGGACATTCTGCACTTCACACACTCGTAACTGTCACCTGGTTAGAGCTAACAACCTCTACAGATGTCGGTGAGACCTCCCGAGGCGGACAGACTCGAACCCTGGACATTCTGCACTTCACACACTCGTAACTGTCACCTGGTTAGAGCTAACAACCTCTACAGATGTCGGTGAGACCTCCCGAGGCGGACAGACTCGAACCCTGGACATTCTGCACTTCACACACTCGTAACTGTCACCTGGTTAGAGCTAACAACCTCTACAGATGTCGGTGAGACTTGCCGAGGCGGACAGACTCGAACCCTGGACATTCTGCACTTCACACACTCGTAACTGTCACCTGGTTAGAGATAACAACCTCTACAGATGTCGGTGAGACCTCCCAAGGCGGACAGACTCGAACCCTGGACATTCTGCACTTCACACACTCGTAACTGTCACCTGGTTAGAGCTAACAACCTCTACAGATGTCGGTGAGACCTCCCGAGGCGGACAGACTCGAACCCTGGACATTCTGCACTTCTCACACTCGTAACTGTCACCTGGTTAGAGCTAACAACCTCTACAGATGTCGGTGAGACCTCCCGAGGCGGACAGACTCGAACCCTGGACATTCTGCACTTCACACACTCGTAACTGTCACGTGGTTAGAGCTAACAACCTCTACAGATGTCGGTGAGACCTCCCGAGGCGGACAGACTCGAACCCTGGACATTCTGCACTTCACACACTCGTAACTGTCACCTGGTTAGAGCTAACAACCTCTACAGATGTCGGTGAGACCTCCCGAGGCGGACAGACTCGAACCCTGGACATTCTGCACTTCACACACTCGTAACTGTCACCTGGTTAGAGCTAACAACCTCTACAGATGTCGGTGAGACCTCCCGAGGCGGACAGACTCGAACCCTGGACATTCTGCACTTCACACACTCGTAACTGTCACCTGGTTAGAGCTAACAACCTCTACAGATGTCGGTGAGACCTCCCGAGGAGGACAGACTCGAACCCTGGACATTCTGCACTTCACACACTCGTAACTGTCACCTGGTTAGAGCTAACAACCTCTACAGATGTCGGTGAGACCTCCCGAGGCGGACAGACTCGAACCCTGGACATTCTGCACTTCACACACTCGTAACTGTCACCTGGTTAGAGCTAACAACCTCTACAGATGTCGGTGAGACCTCCCGAGGCGGACAGACTCGAACCCTGGACATTCTGCACTTCACACACTCGTAACTGTCACCTGGTTAGAGCTAACAACCTCTACAGATGTCGGTGAGACCTCCCGAGGCGGACAGACTCGAACCCTGGACATTCTGCACTTCACACACTCGTAACTGTCACCTGGTTAGGGATAACAACCTCTACAGATGTCGGTGAGACTTGCCGAGGCGGACAGACTCGAACCCTGGACATTCTGCACTTCACACACTCGTAACTGTCACCTGGTTAGAGCTAACAACCTCTACAGATGTCGGTGAGACCTGCCGAGGCGGACAGACTCGAACCCTGGACATTCTGCACTTCACACACTCGTAACTGTCACCTGGTTAGAGCTAACAACCTCTACAGATGTCGGTGAGACCTCCCGAGGCGGACAGACTCGAACCCTGGACATTCTGCACTTCACACACTCGTAACTGTCACCTGGTTAGAGCTAACAACCTCTACAGATGTCGGTGAGACCTGCCGAGGCGGACAGACTCGAACCCTGGACATTCTGCACTTCACACACTCGTAACTGTCACCTGGTTAGAGCTAACAACCTCTACAGATGTCGGTGAGACCTGCCGAGGCGGACAGAATCGAACCCTGGACATTCTGCACTTCACACACTCGTAACTGTCACCTGGTTAGGGATAACAACCTCTACAGATGTCGGTGAGACCTGCCGAGGCGGACAGACTCGAACCCTGCACATTCTGCACTTCACACACTCGTAACTGTCACCTGGTTAGAGCTAACAACCTCTACAGATGTCGGTGAGACCTCCCGAGGCGGACAGACTCGAACCCTGGACATTCTGCACTTCACACACTCGTAACTGTCACCTGGTTAGAGCTAACAACCTCTACAGATGTCGGTGAGACCTCCCGAGGCGGACAGACTCGAACCCTGGACATTCTGCACTTCACACACTCGTAACTGTCACCTGGTTAGAGCTAACAACCTCTACAGATGTCGGTGAGACTTGCCGAGGCGGACAGACTCGAACCCTGGACATTCTGCACTTCACACACTCGTAACTGTCACCTGGTTAGAGCTAACAACCTCTACAGATGTCGGTGAGACCTCCCGAGGCGGACAGACTCGAACCCTGGACATTCTGCACTTCACACACTCGTAACTGTCACCTGGTTAGAGATAACAACCTCTACAGATGTCGGTGAGACCTCCCGAGGCGGACAGACTCGAACCCTGGACATTCTGCACTTCACACACTCGTAACTGTCACCTGGTTAGAGCTAACAACCTCTACAGATGTCGGTGAGACCTCCCGAGGCGGACAGACTCGAACCCTGGACATTCTGCACTTCACACACTCGTAACTGTCACCTGGTTAGAGCTAACAACCTCTACAGATGTCGGTGAGACCTGCCGAGGCGGACAGACTCGAACCCTGGACATTCTGCACTTCACACACTCGTAACTGTCACCTGGTTAGAGCTAACAACCTCTACAGATGTCGGTGAGACCTCCCGAGGCGGACAGACTCGAACCCTGGACATTCTGCACTTCACACACTCGTAACTGTCACCTGGTTAGAGCTAACAACCTCTACAGATGTCGGTGAGACCTGCCGAGGCGGACAGACTCGAACCCTGGACATTCTGCACTTCACACACTCGTAACTGTCACCTGGTTAGAGCTAACAACCTCTACAGATGTCGGTGAGACCTGCCGAGGCGGACAGAATCGAACCCTGGACATTCTGCACTTCACACACTCGTAACTGTCACCTGGTTAGGGATAACAACCTCTACAGATGTCGGTGAGACCTGCCGAGGCGGACAGACTCGAACCCTGCACATTCTGCACTTCACACACTCGTAACTGTCACCTGGTTAGAGCTAACAACCTCTACAGATGTCGGTGAGACCTCCCGAGGCGGACAGACTCGAACCCTGGACATTCTGCACTTCACACACTCGTAACTGTCACCTGGTTAGAGCTAACAACCTCTACAGATGTCGGTGAGACCTCCCGAGGCGGACAGACTCGAACCCTGGACATTCTGCACTTCACACACTCGTAACTGTCACCTGGTTAGAGCTAACAACCTCTACAGATGTCGGTGAGACTTGCCGAGGCGGACAGACTCGAACCCTGGACATTCTGCACTTCACACACTCGTAACTGTCACCTGGTTAGAGCTAACAACCTCTACAGATGTCGGTGAGACCTCCCGAGGCGGACAGACTCGAACCCTGGACATTCTGCACTTCACACACTCGTAACTGTCACCTGGTTAGAGATAACAACCTCTACAGATGTCGGTGAGACCTCCCGAGGCGGACAGACTCGAACCCTGGACATTCTGCACTTCACACACTCGTAACTGTCACCTGGTTAGAGCTAACAACCTCTACAGATGTCGGTGAGACCTCCCGAGGCGGACAGACTCGAACCCTGGACATTCTGCACTTCACACACTCGTAACTGTCACCTGGTTAGAGCTAACAACCTCTACAGATGTCGGTGAGACCTCCCGAGGCGGACAGACTCGAACCCTGGACATTCTGCACTTCACACACTCGTAACTGTCACCTGGTTAGAGCTAACAACCTCTACAGATGTCGGTGAGACCTCCCGAGGCGGACAGACTCGAACCCTGGACATTCTGCACTTCACACACTCGTAACTGTCACCTGGTTAGAGCTAACAACCTCTACAGATGTCGGTGAGACTTGCCGAGGCGGACAGACTCGAACCCTGGACATTCTGCACTTCACACACTCGTAACTGTCACCTGGTTAGAGATAACAACCTCTACAGATGTCGGTGAGACCTCCCAAGGCGGACAGACTCGAACCCTGGACATTCTGCACTTCACACACTCGTAACTGTCACCTGGTTAGAGCTAACAACCTCTACAGATGTCGGTGAGACCTCCCGAGGCGGACAGACTCGAACCCTGGACATTCTGCACTTCTCACACTCGTAACTGTCACCTGGTTAGAGCTAACAACCTCTACAGATGTCGGTGAGACCTCCCGAGGAGGACAGACTCGAACCCTGGACATTCTGCACTTCACACACTCGTAACTGTCACGTGGTTAGAGCTAACAACCTCTACAGATGTCGGTGAGACCTCCCGAGGCGGACAGACTCGAACCCTGGACATTCTGCACTTCACACACTCGTAACTGTCACCTGGTTAGAGCTAACAACCTCTACAGATGTCGGTGAGACCTCCCGAGGCGGACAGACTCGAACCCTGGACATTCTGCACTTCACACACTCGTAACTGTCACCTGGTTAGAGCTAACAACCTCTACAGATGTCGGTGAGACCTGCCGAGGCGGACAGACTCGAACCCTGGACATTCTGCACTTCACACACTCGTAACTGTCACCTGGTTAGGGATAACAACCTCTACAGATGTCGGTGAGACTTGCCGAGGCGGACAGACTCGAACCCTGGACATTCTGCACTTCACACACTCGTAACTGTCACCTGGTTAGAGCTAACAACCTCTACAGATGTCGGTGAGACCTGCCGAGGCGGACAGACTCGAACCCTGGACATTCTGCACTTCTCACACTCGTAACTGTCACCTGGTTAGGGATAACAACCTCTACAGATGTCGGTGAGACCTCCCGAGGCGGACAGACTCGAACCCTGGACATTCTGCACTTCACACACTCGTAACTGTCACCTGGTTGGGGATAACAACCTCTACAGATGTCGGTGAGACCTCCCGAGGCGGACAGACTCGAACCCTGGACATTCTGCACTTCACACACTCGTAACTGTCACCTGGTTAGAGCTAACAACCTCTACAGATGTCGGTGAGACCTCCCGAGGCGGACAGACTCGAACCCTGGACATTCTGCACTTCACACACTCGTAACTGTCACCTGGTTAGGGATAACAACCTCTACAGATGTCGGTGAGACTTGCCGAGGCGGACAGACTCGAACCCTGGACATTCTGCACTTCACACACTCGTAACTGTCACCTGGTTAGGGCTAACAACCTCTACAGATGTCGGTGAGACTTGCCGAGGCGGACAGACTCGAACCCTGGACATTCTGCACTTCACACACTCGTAACTGTCACCTGGTTAGGGATAACAACCTCTACAGATGTCGGTGAGACCTGCCGAGGCGGACAGACTCGAACCCTGGACATTCTGCACTTCACACACTCGTAACTGTCACCTGGTTAGGGATAACAACCTCTACAGATGTCGGTGAGACCTCCCGAGGCGGACAGACTCGAACCCTGGATATTCTGCACTTCACACACTCGTAACTGTCACCTGGTTAGGGCTAACAACCTCTACAGATGTCGGTGAGACCTGCCGAGGCTGACAGACTCGAACCCTGGACATTCTGCACTTCACACACTCGTAACTGTCACCTGGTTAGGGATAACAACCTCTACAGATGTCGGTGAGACCTCCCGAGGCGGACAGACTCGAACCCTGGACATTCTGCACTTCACACACTCGTAACTGTCACCTGGTTAGAGATAACAACCTCTACAGATGTCGGTGAGAGCTGCCGAGGCGGACAGACTCGAACCCTGGACATTCTGCACTTCACACACTCGTAACTGTCACCTGGTTAGAGCTAACAACCTCTACAGATGTCGGTGAGACCTCCCGAGGCGGACAGACTCTAACCCTGGACATTCTGCACTTCACACACTCGTAACTGTCACCTGGTTAGGGATAACAACCTCTACAGATGTCGGTGAGACCTCCCGAGGCGGACAGACTCGAACCCTGGACATTCTGCACTTCACACACTCGTAACTGTCACCTGGTTAGGGATAACAACCTCTACAGATGTCGGTGAGACCTGCCGAGGCGGACAGACTCGAACCCTGGACATTCTGCACTTCTCACACTCGTAACTGTCACCTGGTTAAAGCTAACAACCTCTACAGATGTCGGTGAGACCTCCCGAGGCGGACAGACTCGAACCCTGGACATTCTGCACTTCACACACTCGTAACTGTCACCTGGTTAGGGATAACAACCTCTACAGATGTCGGTGAGACCTCCGAGGCGGACAGACTCGAACCCTGGACATTCTGCACTTCACACACTCGTAACTGTCACCTGGTTAGAGCTAACAACCTCTACAGATGTCGGTGAGACCTGCCGAGGCGGACAGACTCGAACCCTGGACATTCTGCACTTCACACACTCGTAACTGTCACCTGGTTAGAGCTAACAACCTCTACAGATGTCGGTGAGACCTCCCGAGGCGGACAGACTCGAACCCTGGACATTCTGCACTTCACACACTCGTAACTGTCACCTGGTTAGGGCTAACAACCTCTACAGATGTCGGTGAGACCTGCCGAGGCGGACAGACTCGAACCCTGGACATTCTGCACTTCACACACTCGTAACTGTCACCTGGTTAGAGCTAACAACCTCTACAGATGTCGGTGAGACCTCCCGAGGCGGACAGACTCGAACCCTGGACATTCTGCACTTCACACACTCGTAACTGTCACCTGGTTAGGGCTAACAACCTCTACAGATGTCGGTGAGACCTGCCGAGGCGGACAGACTCGAACCCTGGACATTCTGCACTTCACACACTCGTAACTGTCACCTGGTTAGAGCTAACAACCTCTACAGATGTCGGTGAGACCTCCCGAGGCGGACAGACTCGAACCCTGGACATTCTGCACTTCACACACTCGTAACTGTCACCTGGTTAGAGCTAACAACCTCTACAGATGTCGGTGAGACCTCCCGAGGCGGACAGACTCGAACCCTGGACATTCTGCACTTCACACACTCGTAACTGTCACCTGGTTAGAGCTAACAACCTCTACAGATGTCGGTGAGACTTGCCGAGGCGGACAGACTCGAACCCTGGACATTCTGCACTTCACACACTCGTAACTGTCACCTGGTTAGAGCTAACAAGCTCTACAGATGTCGGTGAGACCTCCCGAGGCGGACAGACTCGAACCCTGGACATTCTGCACTTCACACACTCGTAGCTGTCACCTGGTTAGGGATAACAACCTCTACAGATGTCGGTGAGACCTCCCGAGGCGGACAGACTCGAACCCTGGACATTCTGCACTTCACACACTCGTAACTGTCACCTGGTTAGGGATAACAACCTCTACAGATGTCGGTGAGACTTGCCGAGGCGGACAGACTCGAACCCTGGACATTCTGCACTTCACACACTCGTAACTGTCACCTGGTTAGAGCTAACAACCTCTACAGATGTCGGTGAGACCTGCCGAGGCGGACAGACTCGAACCCTGGACATTCTGCACTTCACACACTCGTAACTGTCACCTGGTTAGAGCTAACAACCTCTACAGATGTCGGTGAGACCTCCCGAGGCGGACAGACTCGAACCCTGGACATTCTGCACTTCACACACTCGTAACTGTCACCTGGTTAGAGCTAACAACCTCTACAGATGTCGGTGAGACCTCCCGAGGCGGACAGACTCGAACCCTGGACATTCTGCACTTCACACACTCGTAACTGTCACCTGGTTAGGGCTAACAACCTCTACAGATGTCGGTGAGACCTCCCGAGGCGGACAGACTCGAACCCTGGACATTCTGCACTTCACACACTCGTAACTGTCACCTGGTTAGGGATAACAACCTCTACAGATGTCGGTGAGACCTGCCGAGGCGGACAGACTCGAACCCTGGACATTCTGCACTTCACACACTCGTAACTGTCACCTGGTTAGAGCTAACAACCTCTACAGATGTCGGTGAGACCTGCCGAGGCGGACAGACTCGAACCCTGGACATTCTGCACTTCATACACTCGTAACTGTCACCTGGTTAGAGCTAACAACCTCTACAGATGTCGGTGAGACCTCCCGAGGCGGACAGACTCGAACCCTGGACATTCTGCACTTCACACACTCGTAACTGTCACCTGGTTAGGGATAACAACCTCTACAGATGTCGGTGAGACCTCCCGAGGCGGACAGACTCGAACCCTGGACATTCTGCACTTCACACACTCGTAACTGTCACCTGGTTAGAGCTAACAACCTCTACAGATGTCGGTGAGACCTCCCGAGGCGGACAGACTCGAACCCTGGACATTCTGCACTTCACACACTCGTAACTGTCACCTGGTTAGGGATAACAACCTCTACAGATGTCGGTGAGACCTCCCGAGGCGGACAGACTCGAACCCTGGACATTCTGCACTTCACACACTCGTAACTGTCACCTGGTTAGGGATAACAACCTCTACAGATGTCGGTGAGACCTCCCGAGGCGGACAGACTCGAACCCTGGACATTCTGCACTTCACACACTCGTAACTGTCACCTGGTTAGAGATAACAACCTCTACAGATGTCGGTGAGACCTCCCGAGGCGGACAGACTCGAACCCTGGACATTCTGCACTTCACACACTCGTAACTGTCACCTGGTTAGAGCTAACAACCTCTACAGATGTCGGTGAGACCTGCCGAGGCGGACAGACTCGAACCCTGGACATTCTGCACTTCACACACTCGTAACTGTCACCTGGTTAGGTCTAACAACCTCTACAGATGTCGGTGAGACCTCCCGAGGCGGACAGACTCGAACCCTGGACATTCTGCACTTCACACACTCGTAACTGTCACCTGGTTAGGGATAACAACCTCTACAGATGTCGGTGAGACCTGCCGAGGCGGACAGACTCGAACCCTGGACATTCTGCACTTCTCACACTCGTAACTGTCACCTGGTTAGAGCTAACAACCTCTACAGATGTCGGTGAGACCTCCCGAGGCGGACAGACTCGAACCCTGGACATTCTGCACTTCACACACTCGTAACTGTCACCTGGTTAGGGATAACAACCTCTACAGATGTCGGTGAGACCTCCGAGGCGGACAGACTCGAACCCTGGACATTCTGCACTTCACACACTCGTAACTGTCACCTGGTTAGAGCTAACAACCTATACAGATGTCGGTGAGACCTGCCGAGGCGGACAGACTCGAACCCTGGACATTCTGCACTTCACACACTCGTAACTGTCAGCTGGTTAGAGCTAACAACCTCTACAGATGTCGGTGAGACCTCCCGAGGCGGACAGACTCGAACCCTGGACATTCTGCACTTCACACACTCGTAACTGTCACCTGGTTAGGGCTAACAACCTCTACAGATGTCGGTGAGACCTGCCGAGGCGGACAGACTCGAACCCTGGACATTCTGCACTTCACACACTCGTAACTGTCACCTGGTTAGAGCTAACAACCTCTACAGATGTCGGTGAGACCTCCCGAGGCGGACAGACTCGAACCCTGGACATTCTGCACTTCACACACTCGTAACTGTCACCTGGTTAGGGCTAACAACCTCTACAGATGTCGGTGAGACCTGCCGAGGCGGACAGACTCGAACCCTGGACATTCTGCACTTCACACACTCGTAACTGTCACCTGGTTAGAGCTAACAACCTCTACAGATGTCGGTGAGACCTCCCGAGGCGGACAGACTCGAACCCTGGACATTCTGCACTTCACACACTCGTAACTGTCACCTGGTTAGGGATAACAACCTCTACAGATGTCGGTGAGACCTCCCGAGGCGGACAGACTCGAACCCTGGACATTCTGCACTTCACACACTCGTAACTGTCACCTGGTTAGAGCTAACAACCTCTACAGATGTCGGTGAGACCTCCCGAGGCGGACAGACTCGAACCCTGGACATTCTGCACTTCACACACTCGTAACTGTCACCTGGTTAGGGCTAACAACCTCTACAGATGTCGGTGAGACCTCCCGAGGCGGACAGACTCGAACCCTGGACATTCTGCACTTCACACACTCGTAACTGTCACCTGGTTAGGGATAACAACCTCTACAGATGTCGGTGAGACCTGCCGAGGCGGACAGACTCGAACCCTGGACATTCTGCACTTCACACACTCGTAACTGTCACCTGGTTAGAGCTAACAACCTCTACAGATGTCGGTGAGACCTGCCGAGGCGGACAGACTCGAACCCTGGACATTCTGCACTTCACACACTCGTAACTGTCACCTGGTTAGAGCTAACAACCTCTACAGATGTCGGTGAGACCTCCCGAGGCGGACAGACTCGAACCCTGGACATTCTGCACTTCACACACTCGTAACTGTCACCTGGTTAGGGATAACAACCTCTACAGATGTCGGTGAGACCTCCCGAGGCGGACAGACTCGAACCCTGGACATTCTGCACTTCACACACTCGTAACTGTCACCTGGTTAGAGCTAACAACCTCTACAGATGTCGGTGAGACCTGCCGAGGCGGACAGACTCGAACCCTGGACATTCTGCACTTCACACACTCGTAACTGTCACCTGGTTAGGGATAACAACCTCTACAGATGTCGGTGAGACCTCCCGAGGCGGACAGACTCGAACCCTGGACATTCTGCACTTCACACACTCGTAACTGTCACCTGGTTAGGGATAACAACCTCTACAGATGTCGGTGAGACCTCCCGAGGCGGACAGACTCGAACCCTGGACATTCTGCACTTCACACACTCGTAACTGTCACCTGGTTAGAGATAACAACCTCTACAGATGTCGGTGAGACCTCCCGAGGCGGACAGACTCGAACCCTGGACATTCTGCACTTCACACACTCGTAACTGTCACCTGGTTAGAGCTAACAACCTCTACAGATGTCGGTGAGACCTGCCGAGGCGGACAGACTCGAACCCTGGACATTCTGCACTTCACACACTCGTAACTGTCACCTGGTTAGGGCTAACAACCTCTACAGATGTCGGTGAGACCTCCCGAGGCGGACAGACTCGAACCCTGGACATTCTGCACTTCACACACTCGTAACTGTCACCTGGTTAGGGATAACAACCTCTACAGATGTCGGTGAGACCTGCCGAGGCGGACAGACTCGAACCCTGGACATTCTGCACTTCACACACTCGTAACTGTCACCTGGTTAGAGCTAACAACCTCTACAGATGTCGGTGAGACCTCCCGAGGCGGACAGACTCGAACCCTGGACATTCTGCACTTCACACACTCGTAACTGTCACCTGGTTAGGGATAACAACCTCTACAGATGTCGGTGAGACCTCCCGAGGCGGACAGACTCGAACCCTGGACATTCTGCACTTCACACACTCGTAACTGTCACCTGGTTAGAGCTAACAACCTCTACAGATGTCGGTGAGACCTGCCGAGGCGGACAGACTCGAACCCTGGACATTCTGCACTTCACACACTCGTAACTGTCACCTGGTTAGAGCTAACAACCTCTACAGATGTCGGTGAGACCTCCCGAGGCGGACAGACTCGAACCCTGGACATTCTGCACTTCACACACTCGTAACTGTCACCTGGTTAGGGCTAACAACCTCTACAGATGTCGGTGAGACCTGCCGAGGCGGACAGACTCGAACCCTGGACATTCTGCACTTCACACACTCGTAACTGTCACCTGGTTAGAGCTAACAACCTCTACAGATGTCGGTGAGACCTCCCGAGGCGGACAGACTCGAACCCTGGACATTCTGCACTTCACACACTCGTAACTGTCACCTGGTTAGGGCTAACAACCTCTACAGATGTCGGTGAGACCTGCCGAGGCGGACAGACTCGAACCCTGGACATTCTGCACTTCACACACTCGTAACTGTCACCTGGTTAGAGCTAACAACCTCTACAGATGTCGGTGAGACCTCCCGAGGCGGACAGACTCGAACCCTGGACATTCTGCACTTCACACACTCGTAACTGTCACCTGGTTAGAGCTAACAACCTCTACAGATGTCGGTGAGACCTCCCGAGGCGGACAGACTCGAACCCTGGACATTCTGCACTTCACACACTCGTAACTGTCACCTGGTTAGAGCTAACAACCTCTACAGATGTCGGTGAGACTTGCCGAGGCGGACAGACTCGAACCCTGGACATTCTGCACTTCACACACTCGTAACTGTCACCTGGTTAGAGCTAACAACCTCTACAGATGTCGGTGAGACCTCCCGAGGCGGACAGACTCGAACCCTGGACATTCTGCACTTCACACACTCGTAACTGTCACCTGGTTAGGGATAACAACCTCTACAGATGTCGGTGAGACCTCCCGAGGCGGACAGACTCGAACCCTGGACATTCTGCACTTCACACACTCGTAACTGTCACCTGGTTAGAGCTAACAACCTCTACAGATGTCGGTGAGACCCGAGGCGGACAGACTCGAACCCTGGACATTCTGCACTTCACACACTCGTAACTGTCACCTGGTTAGAGCTAACAACCTCTACAGATGTCGGTGAGACCTGCCGAGGCGGACAGACTCGAACCCTGGACATTCTGCACTTCACACACTCGTAACTGTCACCTGGTTAGAGCTAACAACCTCTACAGATGTCGGTGAGACCTCCCGAGGCGGACAGACTCGAACCCTGGACATTCTGCACTTCACACACTCGTAACTGTCACCTGGTTAGAGCTAACAACCTCTACAGATGTCGGTGAGACCTCCCGAGGCGGACAGACTCGAACCCTGGACATTCTGCACTTCACACACTCGTAACTGTCACCTGGTTAGAGATAACAACCTCTACAGATGTCGGTGAGACCTCCCGAGGCGGACAGACTCGAACCCTGGACATTCTGCACTTCACACACTCGTAACTGTCACCTGGTTAGGGCTAACAACCTCTACAGATGTCGGTGAGACCTCCCGAGGCGGACAGACTCGAACCCTGGACATTCTGCACTTCACACACTCGTAACTGTCACCTGGTTAGGGATAACAACCTCTACAGATGTCGGTGAGACCTGCCGAGGCGGACAGACTCGAACCCTGGACATTCTGCACTTCATACACTCGTAACTGTCACCTGGTTAGAGCTAACAACCTCTACAGATGTCGGTGAGACCTCCCGAGGCGGACAGACTCGAACCCTGGACATTCTGCACTTCACACACTCGTAACTGTCACCTGGTTAGGGATAACAACCTCTACAGATGTCGGTGAGACCTCCCGAGGCGGACAGACTCGAACCCTGGACATTCTGCACTTCACACACTCGTAACTGTCACCTGGTTAGAGCTAACAACCTCTACAGATGTCGGTGAGACCTCCCGAGGCGGACAGACTCGAACCCTGGACATTCTGCACTTCACACACTCGTAACTGTCACCTGGTTAGGGATAACAACCTCTACAGATGTCGGTGAGACCTCCCGAGGCGGACAGACTCGAACCCTGGACATTCTGCACTTCACACACTCGTAACTGTCACCTGGTTAGAGCTAACAACCTCTACAGATGTCGGTGAGACCTGCCGAGGCGGACAGACTCGAACCCTGGACATTCTGCACTTCACACACTCGTAACTGTCACCTGGTTAGAGCTAACAACCTCTACAGATGTCGGTGAGACTTGCCGAGGCGGACAGACTCGAACCCTGGACATTCTGCACTTCACACACTCGTAACTGTCACCTGGTTAGGGATAACAACCTCTACAGATGTCGGTGAGACCTGCCGAGGCGGACAGACTCGAACCCTGGACATTCTGCACTTCTCACACTCGTAACTGTCACCTGGTTAGAGCTAACAACCTCTACAGATGTCGGTGAGACCTCCGAGGCGGACAGACTCGAACCCTGGACATTCTGCACTTCACACACTCGTAACTGTCACCTGGTTAGGGATAACAACCTCTACAGATGTCGGTGAGACCTCCCGAGGCGGACAGACTCGAACCCTGGACATTCTGCACTTCACACACTCGTAACTGTCACCTGGTTAGAGCTAACAACCTCTACAGATGTCGGTGAGACCTGCCGAGGCGGACAGACTCGAACCCTGGACATTCTGCACTTCACACACTCGTAACTGTCACCTGGTTAGAGCTAACAACCTCTACAGATGTCGGTGAGACCTCCCGAGGCGGACAGACTCGAACCCTGGACATTCTGCACTTCACACACTCGTAACTGTCACCTGGTTAGGGCTAACAACCTCTACAGATGTCGGTGAGACCTGCCGAGGCGGACAGACTCGAACCCTGGACATTCTGCACTTCACACACTCGTAACTGTCACCTGGTTAGAGCTAACAACCTCTACATTTGTCGGTGAGACCTCCCGAGGCGGACAGACTCGAACCCTGGACATTCTGCACTTCACACACTCGTAACTGTCACCTGGTTAGGGCTAACAACCTCTACAGATGTCGGTGAGACCTGCCGAGGCGGACAGACTCGAACCCTGGACATTCTGCACTTCACACACTCGTAACTGTCACCTGGTTAGAGCTAACAACCTCTACAGATGTCGGTGAGACCTCCCGAGGCGGACAGACTCGAACCCTGGACATTCTGCACTTCACACACTCGTAACTGTCACCTGGTTAGAGCTAACAACCTCTACAGATGTCGGTGAGACCTCCCGAGGCGGACAGACTCGAACCCTGGACATTCTGCACTTCACACACTCGTAACTGTCACCTGGTTAGAGCTAACAACCTCTACAGATGTCGGTGAGACCTCCGAGGCGGACAGACTCGAACCCTGGACATTCTGCACTTCACACACTCGTAGCTGTCACCTGGTTAGGGATAACAACCTCTACAGATGTCGGTGAGACCTCCCGAGGCGGACAGACTCGAACCCTGGACATTCTGCACTTCACACACTCGTAACTGTCACCTGGTTAGAGCTAACAACCTCTACAGATGTCGGTGAGACCTCCCGAGGCGGACAGACTCGAACCCTGGACATTCTGCACTTCACACACTCGTAACTGTCACCTGGTTAGAGCTAACAACCTCTACAGATGTCGGTGAGACCTGCCGAGGCGGACAGACTCGAACCCTGGACATTCTGCACTTCACACACTCGTAACTGTCACCTGGTTAGAGCTAACAACCTCTACAGATGTCGGTGAGACCTCCCGAGGCGGACAGACTCGAACCCTGGACATTCTGCACTTCACACACTCGTAACTGTCACCTGGTTAGAGCTAACAACCTCTACAGATGTCGGTGAGACCTCCCGAGGCGGACAGACTCGAACCCTGGACATTCTGCACTTCACACACTCGTAACTGTCACCTGGTTAGAGCTAACAACCTCTACAGATGTCGGTGAGACCTCCCGAGGCGGACAGACTCGAACCCTGGACATTCTGCACTTCACACACTCGTAACTGTCACCTGGTTAGGGCTAACAACCTCTACAGATGTCGGTGAGACCTCCCGAGGCGGACAGACTCGAACCCTGGACATTCTGCACTTCACACACTCGTAACTGTCACCTGGTTAGGGATAACAACCTCTACAGATGTCGGTGAGACCTGCCGAGGCGGACAGACTCGAACCCTGGACATTCTGCACTTCATACACTCGTAACTGTCACCTGGTTAGAGCTAACAACCTCTACAGATGTCGGTGAGACCTCCCTAGGCGGACAGACTCGAACCCTGGACATTCTGCACTTCACACACTCGTAACTGTCACCTGGTTAGGGATAACAACCTCTACAGATGTCGGTGAGACCTCCCGAGGCGGACAGACTCGAACCCTGGACATTCTGCACTTCACACACTCGTAACTGTCACCTGGTTAGAGCTAACAACCTCTACAGATGTCGGTGAGACCTCCCGAGGCGGACAGACTCGAACCCTGGACATTCTGCACTTCACACACTCGTAACTGTCACCTGGTTAGGGATAACAACCTCTACAGATGTCGGTGAGACCTCCGAGGCGGACAGACTCGAACCCTGGACATTCTGCACTTCACACACTCGTAACTGTCACCTGGTTAGAGCTAACAACCTCTACAGATGTCGGTGAGACCTGCCGAGGCGGACAGACTCGAACCCTGGACATTCTGCACTTCACACACTCGTAACTGTCACCTGGTTAGAGCTAACAACCTCTACAGATGTCGGTGAGACTTGCCGAGGCGGACAGACTCGAACTGTGGACATTCTGCACTTCACACACTCGTAACTGTCACCTGGTTAGAGCTAACAACCTCTACAGATGTCGGTGAGACCTCCCGAGGCGGACAGACTCGAACCCTGCACATTCTGCACTTCTCACACTCGTAACTGTCACCTGGTTAGGGATAACAACCTCTACAGATGTCGGTGAGACCTCCCGAGGCGGACAGACTCGAACCCTGGACATTCTGCACTTCACACACTCGTAACTGTCACCTGGTTAGAGCTAACAACCTCTACAGATGTCGGTGAGACCTGCCGAGGCGGACAGACTCGAACCCTGGACATTCTGCACTTCACACACTCGTAACTGTCACCTGGTTAGGGATAACAACCTCTACAGATGTCGGTGAGACCTCCCGAGGCGGACAGACTCGAACCCTGGACATTCTGCACTTCACACACTCGTAACTGTCACCTGGTTAGGAATAACAACCTCTACAGATGTCGGTGAGACCTCCCGAGGCGGACAGACTCGAACCCTGGACATTCTGCACTTCACACACTCGTAACTGTCACCTGGTTAGAGCTAACAACCTCTACAGATGTCGGTGAGACCTCCCGAGGCGGACAGACTCGAACCCTGGACATTCTGCACTTCACACACTCGTAACTGTCACCTGGTTAGAGCTAACAACCTCTACAGATGTCGGTGAGACTTGCCGAGGCGGACAGACTCGAACCCTGGACATTCTGCACTTCACACACTCGTAACTGTCACCTGGTTAGAGCTAACAACCTCTACAGATGTCGGTGAGACCTCCCGAGGCGGACAGACTCGAACCCTGGACATTCTGCACTTCACACACTCGTAACTGTCACCTGGTTAGAGCTAACAACCTCTACAGATGTCGGTGAGACCTCCCGAGGCGGACAGACTCGAACCCTGGACATTCTGCACTTCACACACTCGTAACTGTCACCTGGTTAGGGATAACAACCTCTACAGATGTCGGTGAGACCTCCCGAGGCGGACAGACTCGAACCCTGAACATTCTGCACTTCACACACTCGTAACTGTCACCTGGTTAGAGCTAACAACCTCTACAGATGTCGGTGAGACCTCCCGAGGCGGACAGACTCGAACCCTGGACATTCTGCACTTCACACACTCGTAACTGTCACCTGGTTAGAGCTAACAACCTCTACAGATGTCGGTGAGACTTGCCGAGGCGGACAGACTCGAACCCTGGACATTCTGCAATTCACACACTCGTAACTGTCACCTGGTTAGAGCTAACAACCTCTACAGATGTCGGTGAGACCTCCCGAGGCGGACAGACTCGAACCCTGGACATTCTGCACTTCACACACTCGTAACTGTCACCTGGTTAGAGCTAACAACCTCTACAGATGTCGGTGAGACCTCCCGAGGCGGACAGACTCGAACCCTGGACATTCTGCACTTCACACACTCGTAACTGTCACCTGGTTAGAGCTAACAACCTCTACAGATGTCGGTGAGACCTCCCGAGGCGGACAGACTCGAACCCTGGACATTCTGCACTTCACACACTCGTAACTGTCACCTGGTTAGAGCTAACAACCTCTACAGATGTCGGTGAGACCTCCCGAGGCGGACAGACTCGAACCCTGGACATTCTGCACTTCACACACTCGTAACTGTCACCTGGTTAGAGCTAACAACCTCTACAGATGTCGGTGAGACCTGCCGAGGCGGACAGACTCGAACCCTGCACATTCTGCACTTCACACACTCGTAACTGTCACCTGGTTAGAGCTAACAACCTCTACAGATGTCGGTGAGACCTCCCGAGGCGGACAGACTCGAACCCTGGACATTCTGCACTTCACACACTCGTAACTGTCACCTGGTTAGGGATAACAACCTCTACAGATGTCGGTGAGACTTGCCGAGGCGGACAGACTCGAACCCTGGACATTCTGCACTTCACACACTCGTAACTGTCACCTGGTTAGGGATAACAACCTCTACAGATGTCAGTGAGACCTGCCGAGGCGGACAGACTCGAACCCTGGACATTCTGCACTTCACACACTCGTAACTGTCACCTGGTTAGGGATAACAACCTCTACAGATGTCGGTGAGACCTCCCGAGGCGGTCTGACTCGATCCCTGGACATTCTGCACTTCACACACTCGTAACTGTCACCTGGTTAGGGATAACAACCTCTACAGATGTCGGTGAGACTTGCCGAGGCGGACAGACTCGAACCCTGGACATTATGCACTTCACACACTCGTAACTGTCACCTGGTTAGGGATAACAACCTCTACAGATGTCGGTGAGACCTCCCGAGGCGGACAGACTCGAACCCTGGACATTCTGCACTTCACACACTCGTAACTGTCACCTGGTTAGGGATAACAACCTCTACAGATGTCGGTGAGACCTGCCGAGGCGGATAGACTCGAACCCTGGACATTCTGCACTTCACACACTCGTAACTGTCACCTGGTTAGAGCTAACAACCTCTACAGATGTCGGTGAGACCTCCCGAGGCGGACAGACTCGAACCGTGGACATTCTGCACTTCACACACTCGTAACTGTCACCTGGTTAGAGCTAACAACCTCTACAGATGTCGGTGAGACCTCCCGAGGCGGACAGACTCGAACCCTGGACATTCTGCACTTCACACACTCGTAACTGTCACCTGGTTAGAGCTAACAACCTCTACAGATGTCGGTGAGACCTCCCGAGGCGGACAGACTCGAACCCTGGACATTCTGCACTTCACACACTCGTAACTGTCACCTGGTTAGGGATAACAACCTCTACAGATGTCGGCGAGACCTGCCGAGGCGGACAGACTCGAACCCTGGACATTCTGCACTTCACACACTCGTAACTGTCACCTGGTTAGAGCTAACAACCTCTACAGATGTCGGTGAGACTTGCCGAGGCGGACAGACTCGAACCCTGGACATTCTGCACTTCACACACTCGTAACTGTCACCTGGTTAGGGATAACAACCTCTACAGATGTCGGTGAGACTTGCCGAGGCGGACAGACTCGAACCCTGGACATTCTGCACTTCACACACTCGTAACTGTCACCTGGTTAGAGCTAACAACCTCTACAGATGTCGGTGAGACCTCCCGAGGCGGACAGACTCGAACCCTGGACATTCTGCACTTCACAAACTCGTAACTGTCACCTGGTTAGGGATAACAACCTCTACAGATGTCGGTGAGACCTGCCGAGGCGGACAGACTCAAACCCTGGACATTCTGCACTTCACACACTCGTAACTGTCACCTGGTTAGAGCTAACAACCTCTACAGATGTCGGTGAGACTTGCCGAGGCGGACAGACTCGAACCCTGGACATTCTGCACTTCACACACTCGTAACTGTCACCTGGTTAGAGCTAACAACCTCTACAGATGTCGGTGAGACCTGCCGAGGCGGACAGACTCGAACCCTGGACATTCTGCACTTCACACACTCGTAACTGTCACCTGGTTAGGGATAACAACCTCTACAGATGTCGGTGAGACTTGCCGAGGCGGACAGACTCGAACCCTGGACATTATGCACTTCACACACTCGTAACTGTCACCTGGTTAGGGATAACAACCTCTACAGATGTCGGTGAGACCTCCCGAGGCGGACAGACTCGAACCCTGGACATTCTGCACTTCACACACTCGTAACTGTCACCTGGTTAGGGATAACAACCTCTACAGATGTCGGTGAGACCTGCCGAGGCGGACAGACTCGAACCCTGGACATTCTGCACTTCACACACTCGTAACTGTCACCTGGTTAGGGATAACAACCTCTACAGATGTCGGTGAGACCTGCCGAGGCGGACAGACTCGAACCCTGGACATTCTGCACTTCACACACTCGTAACTGTCACCTGGTTAGAGCTAACAACCTCTACAGATGTCGGTGAGACCTGCCGAGGCGGACAGACTCGAACCCTGGACATTCTGCACTTCACACACTCGTAACTGTCACCTGGTTAGGGATAACAACCTCTACAGATGTCGGTGAGACCTCCCGAGGCGGACAGACTCGAACCCCGGACATTCTGCACTTCACACACTCGTAACTGTCACCTGGTTAGGGCTAACAACCTCTACAGATGTCGGTGAGACCTGCCGAGGCGGACAGACTCGAACCCTGGACATTCTGCACTTCACACACTCGTAACTGTCACCTGGTTAGGGATAACAACCTCTACAGATGTCGGTGAGACCTGCCGAGGCGGACAGACTCGAACCCCGGACATTCTGCACTTCACACACTCGTAACTGTCACCTGGTTAGGGATAACAACCTCTACAGATGTCGGTGAGACCTGCCGAGGCGGACAGACTCGAACCCTGGACATTCTGCACTTCACACACTCGTAACTGTCACCTGGTTAGGGATAACAACCTCTACAGATGTCGGTGAGACTTGCCGAGGCGGACAGACTCGAACCCTGGACATTCTGCACTTCTCACACTCGTAACTGTCACCTGGTTAGGGATAACAACCTCTACAGATGTCGGTGAGACCTCCCGAGGCGGACAGACTCGAACCCTGGACATTCTGCACTTCACACACTCGTAACTGTCACCTGGTTAGGGATAACAACCTCTACAGATGTCGGTGAGACCTCCCGAGGCGGACAGACTCGAACCCTGGACATTCTGCACTTCACACACTCGTAGCTGTCACCTGGTTAGGGATAACAACCTCTACAGATGTCGGTGAGACCTCCCGAGGCGGACAGACTCGAACCCTGGACATTCTGCACTTCACACACTCGTAACTGTCACCTGGTTAGGGATAACAACCTCTACAGATGTCAGTGAGACCTCCCGAGGCGGACAGACTCGAACCCTGGACATTCTGCACTTCACACACTCGTAACTGTCACCTGGTTAGGGATAACAACCTCTACAGATGTCAGTGAGACCTGCCGAGGCGGACAGACTCGAACCCCGGACATTCTGCACTTCTCACACTCGTAACTGTCACCTGGTTAGGGATAACAACCTCTACAGATGTCGGTGAGACCTCCCGAGGCGGACAGACTCGAACCCTGGACATTCTGCACTTCACACACTCGTAACTGTCACCTGGTTAGGGATAACAACCTCTACAGATGTCGGTGAGACCTGCCGAGGCGGACAGACTCGAACCCTGGACATTCTGCACTTCACACACTCGTAACTGTCACTTGGTTAGAGCTAACAACCTCTACAGATGTCGGTGAGACCTCCCGAGGCGGACAGACTCGAACCCTGGACATTCTGCACTTCACACACTCGTAACTGTCACCTGGTTAGGGATAACAACCTCTACAGATGTCGGTGAGACCTGCCGAGGCGGACAGACTCGAACCCGGACATTCTGCACTTCACACACTCGTAACTGTCACCTGGTTAGGGATAACAACCTCTACAGATGTCGGTGAGACCTCCCGAGGCGGACAGACTCGAACCCTGGACATTCTGCACTTCACACACACTCGTAACTGTCACCTAGTTAGGGATAACAACCTCTACAGATGTCGGTGAGACCTGCCGAGGCGGACAGACTCGAACCCTGGACATTCTGCACTTCACACACTCGTAACTGTCACCTGGTTAGGGATAACAACCTCTACAGATGTCGGTGAGACCTGCCGAGGCGGACAGACTCGAGCCCTGGACATTCTGCACTTCACACACTCGTAACTGTCACCTGGTTAGAGCTAACAACCTCTACAGATGTCGGTGAGACCTCCCGAGGCGGACAGACTCGAACCCTGGACATTCTGCACTTCACACACTCGTAACTGTCACCTGGTTAGAGATAACAACCTCTACAGATGTCGGTGAGACCTCCCGAGGCGGACAGACTCGAACCCTGCACATTCTGCACTTCACACACTCGTAACTGTCACCTGGTTAGAGCTAACAACCTCTACAGATGTCGGTGAGACCTGCCGAGACGGACAGACTCGAACCCTGGACATTCTGCACTTCACACACTCGTAACTGTCACCTGGTTAGAGCTAACAACCTCTACAGATGTCGGTGAGACTTGCCGAGGCGGACAGACTCGAACCCCGGACATTCTGCACTTCTCACACTCGTAACTGTCACCTGGTTAGAGCTAACAACCTCTACAGATGTCGGTGAGACCTGCCGAGGCGGACAGACTCGAACCCTGGACATTCTGCACTTCACACGCTCGTAACTGTCACCTGGTTAGAGCTAACAGCCTCTACAGATGTCGGTGAGACTTGCCGAGGCGGACAGACTCGAACCCTGGACATTCTGCACTTCACACACTCGTAACTGTCACCTGGTTAGGGATAACAACCTCTACAGATGTCGGTGAGACCTCCCGAGGCGGACAGACTCGAGCCCTGGACATTCTGCACTTCACACACTCGTAACTGTCACCTGGTTAGAGCTAACAACCTCTACAGATGTCGGTGAGACCTGCCGAGGGGGACAGACTCGAACCCTGGACATTCTGCACTTCACACACTCGTAACTGTCACCTGGTTAGGGATAACAACCTCTACAGATGTCGGTGAGACCTCCCGAGGCGGACAGACTCGAACCCTGGACATTCTGCACTTCACACACTCGTAACTGTCACCTGGTTAGAGCTAACAACCTCTACAGATGTCGGTGAGACTTGCCGAGGCGGACAGACTCGAACCCTGGACATTCTGCACTTCACACACTCGTAACTGTCACCTGGTTAGGGATAACAACCTCTACAGATGTCGGTGAGACTTGCCGAGGCGGACAGACTCGAACCCTGGACATTCTGCACTTCACACACTCGTAACTGTCACCTGGTTAGGGCTAACAACCTCTACAGATGTCGGTGAGACTTGCCGAGGCGGACAGACTCGAACCCTGGACATTCTGCACTTCACACACTCGTAACTGTCACCTGGTTAGGGATAACAACCTCTACAGATGTCGGTGAGACTTGCCGAGGCGGACAGACTCGAACCCTGGACATTCTGCACTTCACACACTCGTAACTGTCACCTGGTTAGGGATAACAACCTCTACAGATGTCGGTGAGACCTCCCGAGGCGGACAGACTCGAACCCTGGACATTCTGCACTTCACACACTCGTAACTGTCACCTGGTTAGAGCTAACAACCTCTACAGATGTCGGTGAGACCTCCCGAGGCGGACAGACTCGAACCCTGGACATTCTGCACTTCACGCACTCGTAACTGTCACCTGGTTAGAGCTAACAACCTCTACAGATGTCGGTGAGACCTGCCGAGGCGGACAGACTCGAACCCTGGACATTCTGCACTTCACACACTCGTAACTGTCACCTGGTTAGAGCTAACAACCTCTACAGATGTCGGTGAGACCTCCCGAGGCGGACAGACTCGAACCCTGGACATTCTGCACTTCTCACACTCGTAACTGTCACCTGGTTAGGGATAACAACCTCTACAGATGTCGGTGAGACCTGCCGAGGCGGACAGACTCGAACCCTGGACATTCTGCACTTCACACACTCGTAACTGTCACCTGGTTAGGGATAACAACCTCTACAGATGTCGGTGAGACCTGCCGAGGCGGACAGACTCGAACCCTGGACATTCTGCACTTCACACACTCGTAACTGTCACCTGGTTAGAGCTAACAACCTCTACAGATGTCGGTGAGACCTGCCGAGGCGGACAGACTCGAACCCTGGACATTCTGCACTTCACACACTCGTAACTGTCACCTGGTTAGAGCTAACAACCTCTACAGATGTCGGTGAGACTTGCCGAGGCGGACAGACTCGAACCCTGGACATTCTGCACTTCACACACTCGTAACTGTCACCTGGTTAGAGCTAACAACCTCTACAGATGTCGGTGAGACCTGCCGAGGCGGACAGACTCGAACCCTGGACATTCTGCACTTCACACACTCGTAACTGTCACCTGGTTAGGGATAACAACCTCTACAGATGTCGGTGAGACCTCCCGAGGCGGACAGACTCGAACCCTGGACATTCTGCACTTCACACACTCGCAACTGTCACCTGGTTTTCAGAGCGATTAGAGTCAAACAACCACTGATTTCACTATTCAAGTTCAGGAGGAAATATTGTTATTACTAGAACAGTAGTGATTGAATGGTAGCTACACAAATGGCCATAAGTTTCGGATTAGCAACGGAATCGGAGAACGACAGACAGCCGTGGCAGCTGCTTGAAGAATGCATTTAGTGCTTGTCACACTGAGCTCATTGATGAGACCTTCACATTTCTGTCACGTTTTTGAAATACATGTCATTATGAACGACTCATTTGGCATGTGCAACCAAAACCTGCTCACTGGCGCAACAGATGTGAATGATTAGACACCTTCTACATCAAAGTACAGCGCGTAGTCCTATAGAGAATTCATTTCACGTTGCGGAAATTAACATTGAATGGCAATAGCTGCGACTTATTGTGAGCGCTTCAATTCTACGGGAAATGAAATTCACACAAAACACCTTGTTCATAATCAGAGGCGCATTGAAAGGAAATTGGTTCTTTCATGCAGCCGAGATTCATTTTTATCCCAAGACTCCGGTGTTGAATTTACAAGCAGGTGCAGCCTATACTTTGCAACAATCTTCACTTTAACTAGCATGATGATGATGAAAATGCTTTTATTCGAAAGAAACAAATAAAAGAGACAATTTTCACATTATACAGACCGTTTCATAAATAATTGCACAAAAAGTTAACCTATTTGAAATGTAATTTTCGTGTTGAAGTCCTGGATCAATTTTAATAAACGATATACCATATGAAACCTCACGTTCCATAGATTCTTTTGACATACGTTTTACTTTCTTAAGTGGTCAGTAGGTCTTCTGGAAAGAAAATTGCGCGTTTTCTTTGATGCAGGATTTTAACATGAAGACGACAGAAGTTTTTAATGAAAACTGACAGACAGCATGAACTATCACTCAGCTTCATCATGATGTAAAGATTTTAAAATTCGTTGAATCTACAAGAATATGCAGTACTAATAACTTTTACCGAAAAAATGCTGCTAAAAAACATCCGATATGATTTCTCATTGATGAAGATGCTCAGTTTCAATGAACTTCATACCATGTGAAAGGATGTGTTTAATACTTTGATTTGGCAGAGCAATTAGGTTGTGTCTGGTCAGTTGTGGTCAGCAGACATAAAAGTATGATGTCTTGGTCAATTCATTCACCGATGCCTACAGACTAAACTACGCAGAACAGAAAATTAAGATTATCACTATTCAATCAGGCTCGTGTTAAGCTTTCAGATGATATATTTGTTTTCGAATTTCGACAACATTTGGTACAGTTTTACTCAATTAAGCACGGTTCCTTGATTTTTCGCTGACTTTTGCGTTAAAAATGTTTTTAACGGCCAACTGCACACAACTTAATAATTTTTGCTGTATCAATGCTGGTGCATTCGAGTTTGGGTTTAAAAGAATGCTGGTGTTATCAGCTTCAAGAATATGGAAGTTTTATCAGGATCTGCCCATCCGTTCACTGGCAAACTTCATTTGTATTGTTCCCATATTCAACCATCGGGTGAGTCATCATTTCCGCTCGGTGGAGGTCAGGAGATTTAGAATCCTTGATCTGCGCGCACACAAAGGCTTGGCGTCAGACTGAGACTCGCCACCTGTTCACAAACAATAGCAATCTCTTCACGTCGTAGTTGCTGCGCCCGATAAGTGAATCGACAAGACTTTTAGCAACTCATTCAATGATGACAGGAAACGGGGGCAGTTATGACATGATCAGCTATGACATGATCAACTATGACATGATCATGAATAATTTTTCCAATCACTAATTACTTCATTTAATTAGGCACACCACACTGTGTCCTAAACCAAGCAAGTGTCTCGGCTGACCAAGTGAATAAGTTCAGTGATCAATTACACGAGCTTAAGCAGCTTGCGGTTAAATTTGATGAGAATAAGCAAGAGATAAGAGAGCTTCTCGGGTTGTGCAACGCTTAGGAAACGGACTGTATATATTGCGAATTCCTCTCTCAGTGAGAGTAAGTGGGACATTCCCCGTCTCAGTGGTTCGGAGGGTTTATATTTGAGTAAAATCATAAGAGCAGAATCAGGGTGTGCAGAATCTGCCAATTTATGCCTTCTTTGGCGCAGACTGTTGGAAGCATCAACGATACCTTTTCGTCAAAGGTCCTCAGTTTTTATCACTTCAGGATGGTGAATTCCGAGTGCAAACCTGACGATTGCACGATGAGTTGGGTGTAATCGCTGGGAGCGGGTGCTTGTCATGGCCGTAGCTTCTAATCTGTACAGCAAAACTGGATCAACAGCGGCCTTGAAAATCTTTTGTACTGATAGTCAGCGCTTGAATGGAATATCTTCGATAATTTGAAGGCTGCAGTCCATGCGACGGATTTTCTGTCTTTAACTGCATTGTCAGCATTGTTTATTATTCCTCCGAGATACGTGAATTTATTAGCCGACTTCAGTGTTTCACCTGATGGTAGTTTAATATCCGAGTAGGATTTGGTAGTAGGTAACACCACCGTTTTAGTTGCGTTGAATTTCAGGCCGACTTTACCCGCGGATTAATTTGTGGAAGCGTCAAGTAGGCATCATAGAAAGATTTTATCGTCTTTTATATTTCGATCATATAGTTATTCTCTGTAAGTAGATGTTGGATAGGAATGCAATAAAACAAGTATTCAAACATCAGCACGATTAGAAGGGATATGTGGGTAGGTAAAGAACATCATCAGATATTCCAGAGTCCATTACCTGATGCCAACCAAGCTGGCAAAATATAGCCGAGAAATCTAATTTAGAAGATAAGATATCAAGGTCTAATGAAAATACAGTTCTGTGAAGGCTTCACATTGAAAGAGACCGTTGATTGCAGGGTCATTCCTGCTGTTGATGGATTCTTTCATCTTCCGCATCATGATATCGTGAAATATCCCGATTCGAACTCCGGTGCACTTCTCAAACGCTTTCGATAAATTTGACCACGGTCATATCATATCGATGATGCTTCTTTTCTTACCTTTGCAGACATGCATATGGATTCAAGATTTATTAAATTCTCGTTCACAGAGAGTAAACAAACTATAAGAATAACAAACTATCGAGTTTGACTTAAGTGTCTAGCGGAGTGCCCCAAGCCAGCGTCCTGGTACCTTTGCTTTTCTGCATTGCCACAAGCAGCTTCTCGGCTGCAAATAAAGATTCCATGGTGTATACGTATGCTGATGACTTCACTATTTTACTCTTCGTCGACAAACAAGACAATGATCGTTTGCAAAGCAATTGGGATGAGCTTGAACGGTGGTCGAATAATATCGAACTTCCCCTCAATTCTGATAAATGTTAAGTGCTCGACATTGTAAAGAAACGTGGATTAACTTTGAATCCCATAAATACGGGTAGCTGCGTTCCCACAGTTGATTGTCTTCCGCTTTTTGGTTTGACTATTTCCAACACTATACTTTGAAGAGCTATCTCAGCTCTTGTCATCTCATAGACTACATATTTTATGATCTTGTGAATAAGATAATTGGTTTACTGCATGATAGTGAGAATTCACCATTATCTGATGCAGCGAGAACTATTTGTACAGGCCTTTTTGAAAATGCACAAACGCATGTTCATGACACGACCTGCAAGATAGAATGCTATTAAAATGACCTCTCCCAGGAACAAAACGTTTTGCGAAATCTTTTATTAAATTTTGTCCGTGAGTCGCTTTGCTGTGACGTATTTAAAGTGTGCATATTCTGTGTCCTAATTGTATAAAAATTTCTTTTGGTTGTGCGAAGCGTGACGGATTCACTATTGCCTGCACGAATATTATGAATGTATGGGTCCTTCATATGCCATGTGCTCATCGACTTATAAGATTATGCTTATTCTTATTAGAAGGGACACTGATGTTCCTCCTTGGTACAGACTCGCTCAACCAACAAAAACTTTACGGAAAGTTCTGAAAAGACTTCATGCACGCACAGCGGTGCACAATTAATTAATGAACTGAAGATAAGACTTAGGTATCTGAGTTTCACCTGGTTGTGAGAAGTCCAAGTTGAAATACAGCTGGTTCATTGTCCTGCAGATAATCCTCGTCCTGTCTGGGTGCACTGGAAGTTCGTTCACTAGCGGAATATTCGGACGAGGAATCAGAGGTCCTCGGAATTCCTTCTCCAATGGAGGCTTGTTCTCCTTCGATGAAGACTTCTCATCCTTCGCCTCCTCAGTCAGTGCCGTTTCCACTTCTCCAGTCTGTTCAGGAGGCGGCTTGTCGGCATCATTCTCCTCCTCTGCTCGTGCATTCTCCTCTGTCTTCTCTTCTTCTGGTCGTGCATTTTCCTTGTCGTCACTTAGTTCCAAGTCTTCAACGATTGTCGCTTCCTCAGGAATGTCTTCATTGGTCGGAGGAGGTTCCAACTCGTCAGGCATTCCCACGCCCATCACGAAGAAGACTTTCTTTCCACCAGCACTGACCGGCGTCTTCTGAACATAATGAAACCGTGAAGCGTCTTCTTTGGTGTATTTTGCATCTGTAAGGCGGAGGACAAAGGTGTGAGATGCTCAAGTCAACGTCAATACTCAGAAGTTCATTGCACGCTCGCCTGAAGCAAGCTGTTCATATAAATTGGCAATAAAAGTGCTCCGAGGTGAATTTTCACCACGACTTTCACAAGGATTGTCACCTCGTCTTGCATTAAAGAGTGGATTAAGAAGAATGAGACAAGACCTCGTTATCTCCTTTTCAAATACAAGTCGATGAAATGGTTGATTATTGAACAGTTTCTATAAATCAGCTATCTCAGAAGTTTTCAACATCGAAGTTTCAATACAAAACTCTCTCACAACTTGTCACATTGGGGACATTGAATTAGTTATTCCCGAAACCTTTCATCTTTGAAGAACATGTGAAAGCTTTCCGGAGTTACAAGGCTTCCAAGTGTTGGGTGACATATTCATTACAACGGAGAGGTTTTTGAGACTCTTTGAATAAAGGAGTCTGAAGTCTGTGTTTATGCAGATAGAAGCTCAATTTGATGAGAGAATTCGACAGTCTGAGGATCGCTGGACACATACATCATTTCTTTCTCCGGAATTACATGATAGAATCATTGATACTTTCATTAGGATGAATTATCATATCGATAATTTTACATGAAATGTTGGGAACTACTTTTGACTAAAAGACAAGAAGAAAACAAGATTGAGATGAGAATTTTTAGACAAATTATTGGAGTCATGAAAGCTGCCGAATCCGTCGCAGTAAAACTATATCCGGATATAAGTATATCCGTCATTCTAACTAAGCGGAAATGAGGCTGATTTGCAAGGGGATTTCATGAACCGCATTATAATGAAAGTCTTTATGAAAAAGTCGAGATCTTATTGTGCTTTCTTGGCCGAAGTTAATTGTTTTTAATTCAATTTTCACCGGTTTGATTTTATGATTCACTAAATTCATTTCTTGAATCTGAATAGTGATATGGACCCATTTACATAATTTAGAGTTAATTGAAATCATTGTCTTTGATTATGTGATTTTGCTGTGCCAGTGACAGGTTGCCTGTGTTATGATCGCGCTTAAGAAAATATTCTTGAGGTTCAGTATGAAAGTGACAGGAACCTATCGAATTGCTAATTTAACAAACATTACCTCTCCAAGGCTGTCATGACACGGAGGATCTGTAAAATACTCATTCCTTCCGCATTACTGTCATGATCACTCAATTCCGTGGTAATGTGCAATAAACTGCAGAAATTTGCGTATCTCACATTTGGCAACTGTATCTCCCACGAGTTCACTTAATAAAATCGAAAGTGTATATACATTGGGGATTTAATAAATGTGGTTACCACTCTACCTGATATACTTACTCTGTGCATTGGCAGCAGTAGATATTTGATTGTGCAGTGCTATGTACAGTTTGAAAAGTTAGAAAGTTAAGAAATGGCAGCAGATTCAGAATGGAGTAGAAAGATAGATATTGTGAAGAGTTTGAATGCGGGTAGAAAGCATAATTTTTGAAAGTTGCTTTGGAGAATTTTTTTCAGATAAAAAGATGACACATTCGATAGGGAAAGTGCAGCAATCCATCAAGGATGAACTACTCCACGTGAGCGTCTTTTCGGACACTGTCAATGATCTAACTTCCACCATTCATTATTTCTTTTGTTATAAATAATTGAAGGTTTAATTCTTCATCGAATATCTGCTGTATAGGCTTCTCATCTTCACAATTGGGCTGATCTAAATATGGAATAACATCCAAGCATAGGCTACGGAACATCATTCACGTTATGTGAAGACTGTTGAGTTATCGGTGGCGGAGTGAAATTGTCTTAAAAACCTCTGTCACCATCTGCTAATCCATCAAAACCTCACAAGATTTATTGTGTGAACCAGACATCACTTGCTTGGAATATTCTCCTTTCCTCCTTGTCCAAACGGCTGAGGCGAAGCAATAAACCGTCTGAGTTGCCGTTGTAAAAAACGAAACGAATGAAATTCGTCGCCGTCGTTTCTCATTTGTCAGTCAAAGAACGAATGGGATTCAAACGTTGATTCTACTCGTTGAAAACACGTCCACATGCGTTGTTTCTCTCACAGTATGAACGTGAGTGATGGCCTCGTGGTCGGAAATCAATCTATCAGGTCTCACAGATCCACCAAGTATTCTCCTTTGATGCTTCTGAACCTCATCTTGCCTCCTCTGCTAATTGTGGCCGTTTTCATCACGAAATCCTTGACATTGATCATCTTGAATCGTCTGTCACTCCGGCATCTGCACTCACGACATCTCCTCCAAGCCCTCTGTGTTCTCGGTGTTCTCCTGCTCTCTGTAGCACTTCCAAGATATTTCATTGCCGCATTGTTGAGGAGAGATCTGCGCACGAGTCATCTCATCGTCTGCAAGTCACACACATTCCTCACTTATTTCCTGTGTCATTCCTATGCGGCTATGATGGCTCTCCTGGCCATTGATCGGCAATTATTCGTCTGCCATGGGTCTCCGAACACCTTCGTCCGACGATTTGGCATCCTCATCGTCATGATCCTGGTCTTCCTCGTTGATATCCACATACCTTTCACATGGCATCTCTCTCAGAGAGGAAAGCGCCGCCATTGTCATCTCCCAACTACCTCACAGGTAGTTGCCAATGCCTTGAGATTGTTGGACACGATGGCCTTGACTTACATTCCATTTACATTCATAGTCATTGCTGACGTGGCCATCCTATTGAAAGTGATTGGTTCACGCCGTAGACAATCCCGTTGGAGACAGCGACGACCGACGACGTCAGAACTCCGTCGTGAACAAAGGACGACGCTGACACTGGTCTTGGTGACGGCAACGTTTCTCCTCTGCAATCTGCCTCATGCTATCTGTGATAAGTTGAAAGCATGCCGAAGACAAAGGAATTGGTGGTACACGACCATGTACCTTGTCTACGCGCAACATTTGTTTGAATTTCCTGTATATGTTGTATCTCATCCACTGATCCGAAAAGAATTCAAATCTCTTTGTAAGAGAGTGTGACTTTGAAAGTGTCAAATGCACGACATTCCAAATACATTGATAAGTTTTGAAGAACATTAGAAATTGTCCACTGATTGTTACGTGCTTTTTATTTTTAACTTATCACAACACGCATCAAGTTCGATTTCAAAGTCTACCCGTATTCGAATGTCATCTCCTACAAATTTTCAAATAATAAGTATCATGCAACAATCTTAGTTCAGACATACTCTTGGGGTTGTTCATGGACTAAAATTCTGCCGGTAGATACTTAAACCGATTTAATATTAATGCGCACGAATTTCAGTTAACAGACAACCCCTTCGTGAAAGTCCTTGGATATCTAAAGAATGATCTAATGCTTTGCTGTGATCGCGTTGGAAGATCGAGTGAATATAAAGAGACAACCAGAGATGGGCGCGCTCCTGGCTACTCTCATAAATGAAGTTTTTAACGCCTCTGAAAAGTGAACGACTCTCTTAAGTGAATCTAACTGAGGAATTGTTGTTATTAAAAACAAAATGATTCGCTCTATGCTATCGAATGTCTTGAGCAATCCATGTTCTCTTCGGATCACTGATCGAGTGACAGTAGGTGATGGAGTATGAACCCACGTTAGTCCAACAAGGCATCATGCAATCTGCAGGTATAATCTGTTGATTATGTTGCTTGTTTGACTAACCACAAATAGGAGAAAAGGACGGATGAGTCTTGACAGATGCCATAGTAACAGGAAGCATAAAGTATATATAACCTTTCTTTAATGTTTCTCTTCCTCTCTCTTTTACTTCCATACATCTCCTGCCTGTATGGGAGGAAGAAAGAAGCTATTCCTTCCTGTCCTGAATAGCAATTCCTGCTTTTTCAGTTTGTCTTCGCGCTAACAGAGCCGCTGTGGTCTCGAGCACACCCCCCTACTGTGCAATCAATGCATCCCTTCCGTTTACACTTGTGACGAGGTCTTCACTACAGAATATTTGGTGTATCCTTCATTCCTCTTGTCAAAACACCCTTGCACATTACGACATCTCCTTTGGTGTCAAGAGTCTTGTATTACGATCCTAAACCCTTTGTGGCAAATTTACTTAAGAATTAAGCCGATGTCAAAAGAAGTTATCATTTACTTAGATAGAAAGCAACAAAGAAAGAAATAATTGATTTCCATCGCCTAAATGTAGCTGTCAATTCTACACAATCAAAAACTAAATTTTGAGTATTTTCTGATCCAATGAAGTTAAAGTTATGAGGAGATTTGAAAGACTCTGAGCGGCCTCTCCGTTCGAGAAGCTTGCTGTTCTAATCACTTTTGAAGAGACAAAATGTCGAATACTTTCTCCACGCTGCCGTACAGGCACGGTTATCTGCTACAGAGCACTGCAGTAAGCACGTGCATTTTGAGGGTGAGCGCATCACAACAGTCATCACTTGTAGGTTACTTAAGAACACTCCCATCACGACCGCTCTTTCAAATATTGCACACAGCATCTATCGATGAAGCAAACCGGTCTGATCAGTGGTTTGGAAGGTAGGAAACCCCTCTCTACCCAGCTGACCGCCGATTCCTCCACAGTGTCCTTTTCTTCTTCATTTGCTCAGTAAGCAGCATTTTTGCATCTTGTTTTCCGAAAGTTATGTGGATTTTGTAATTTAGATGCGTTGCTCCAGCTTTCTCGATGACTTTTATTTTCAAAACACTTTCATCAAACTGGTTTCACAGTCTTCTTTGAGAACGGAGTTCGATGTTGCTGTTATGAAAAGAGCACTGTCATAATTCCCCTTCAATGCCATATTTTCCTTCTTTTTTGCGTATTTTCTCTCTACTCATTATTTCTTCATGCCTACGGTCGATGCATCGTAGGCACGTTCTTCCTCTCATCTTCAAGAAGCGGATCCAGTTACTTTTGTTCAAAATGTCTTATCATAACCGGAGAATTGCTTCCATTTTCCACTTCTGTTACATGTTGAGCTGCAATTTGACATGACTCGTCGAAGTTGTTGGATAAATGCTGTTCTTTTCATACTCCATGAAACTGCTGTAATTGGGAGAAATATAAGTGAATAAAACAGAATGGAACCAGTTACCATTTCCAACATGAACACTTCAACACTAGGAAGATGCATGAAGATGTATTGCAGACTCATTGATGCCTTCAAGAGCTAGATATGATTGTTGCCTTGTGGTCAGTTTCAGCAGAAATGTGCATTGTTGACTTCCCCAATTCACCTATACAAGATACAAGACATTCCCAGGTTTGATTTAAAATCATAGAGCTCTGCTACAGAAAATCAATGTGAATTGCAAAACTGATTGAGAAATGAGGTTCGCTGCCGAAAATGTTTTATAAAAGGAAAACGAAGTATTTGTGTGTCGAAAGATTTTAGTCAAATCTATTTCCAGTACCACTTGCCAACTAAAATGCTATCTTGATCCTTTTTACAAGTTCTGTTGCTAATGCTACAAATTACTCGTACATGCGTGATCTCCAGACCACATGCGCAATTTGTTGGATACTCTAACAGACAGGCCGTTTCATAAATCTTTGCACAATAAATGATCAGTCGTCAATTTCTTATCTAAGTTTTAGTTGTATTTCAACCAACTCAGTGTCAAGTGAATGTTATCATAGTAAGTCTTCACTCCGCGAAGCCTCATTGAATCAAGAAACCGATATTTCAGATTCTGAATTAGCTTTTTTCAGTTGAATTATGAATGATAAGTCATTGTACAGTTCTGCAACACCTAGATTTCGATATATGCAAAGAAAAACGAAATCTCGAGATTGCAACTCAAAGAGTGAACGAAAAAACTTTCTCTGAATGTGGAGGATAGAGAGCCTTCTCTCCACTCGTGTTGTAATCATGCTTTCACGCCTGAAACATTGAATGAACAAGGAGGATGACTTTGATGCTGTGGTTCATGTTCTTCATGATGATTAGAAAATGGTTAATTGAGTGGCCTCAGGATAATTGTCATTTGGAAGATACTTGTTTGTCGAAGTCGATTTATCAATAAAATATCAGGAGAATATCACTCCGGCGTAGAGAAGCAACGAAATCAAATTGGAGCCGACTGATAAATTTTGTGTTGCAGGATTCTCTACAAAACAATAGAACCAACTTCAATTTTGAAATACGAAGTTAGTGCATCAAATGAAATTTCCGGGGATGTTCATTAACTTTCAATTTTGATAGTGCTATATAATGCGCTAATGACCACGAGAAGCTATTTCGTGACGAAAAAGTCAATTTTCAAGTATGAAAAGATGATTTTAAACTGCATACCCAGGAGACTTTGTAATCAACGAATTGAAAGCTCTCTCAATTGTCTTAAGTTGCAACAACCTGTTGATAATTTGATGAAACAGCAACAGACATCACATAATCAGCTTGAGAAGGGCATAGAATAGACCGTCATCTTATTCTAGAAGGACCCAATGTTTCTCTCAACCGAACTTCTGATTGCTCACATTTTCACTCTATCAAATGCGTGTCCGAGTCCATTCTCAGTAACTGAAGGCGTCTGCTTGTATTGGAGCAAGAGTGTAAAAGTCAGCTGGTGTGACGCTCAACGATTCTGTGGAGAGATAAAAGGAGAACTTGTGACAGGTGAAAATGCCCTCCATCTCAATCACAAGCCGTTAGGAGTTGGGAATTACCACATAGGACTCACCGACACACTGATCGAGAAAGGGTCAAGTCGGGATGGTTGGAAATGGACAAACGGCAGTGTCACACCGCCTTCAACAGAGCTGGCATGGGCAATTGATGAGCCCGGGAACACGGGTAAGGTAGGAGATTATGTCATTCAATTATTGAATGGTGGCAAATTCGGAGATAATGGAAAATTTCCATCCGATCCACAATGGCAAGCAACACCAATGTGTCAACCAAGACAAGGATTGAGTAACAGTTGGAGAAGTCGCCGATCTTATCAATTCCGACAAGTTCCAGTCGCTGTTTTCTCTGACCCCTATGACTACGCGGAAGGAGGCGGATGCACACGTGATGTCACAAATGTGTTGAACGTCAAAGGATGCGCTGTTGAATGTTCGGGAGAAGAATATGACTGGTGTGCGGCCTTCTACTATCATGCCGACTCCGGTCTGTGCAAGCTGGTGTTGTACACCGACCAGAGCGTGGATATGGGGGCTGGGGTCGGCTGGAAGAAGTTCGTGAAGCAATAGCGCCCTTCCTGTCAACAAAGTGACCTGATTCATTAACGTTTGGTCATTATCCTGAGACAGCTCAGTTGTATACGACATGAAACCTTATGAGATTTCAGAGATTCTTCAGCTAAAAAACCATTATTCCAGTTTTAAAACAAACTTTTAATCAAGAATGTCTCATGTAAGAAACTGAATAGATTGAAATTGAATTCTGCACTGAGTAGTTGTGATTATTCCAGAGAGATTTTAAGTAGGATGTTCAGAACACAGCATAATAGCTAAAAGCTTAATAAAAGCGATAGCTTAAAGTGCAGCGATGTCTGCAACTTGATCTGACTTCGTCTGACCTCATCGTCTCAGCAGAAAGCACTTGAGGTCAACAAAGTCATTTCCCGACAACTCCTGAAGTGATGATGACCTGGCCACATCCTTCACACTAACATTTTTAACTTAATAAAGGTGTGGCGAGAGAGTGGTCGTGGGAAGATTTCAAATATCGGTCGATGAGACAAATTAACAATTACAACACGAGTAACAATAATGCGTCGAACAGACGAAGTCAGATCACACTGCTGACATCGCTACACTTCACGTTATCGTCGCTAATGCAAAAAGTACTTGTCTGATTTTGTACAATGTTTTGTATCTAGGTAGAAAATATGCCTAATTTCGTCTACATGAAGTTTGGTGACGATTGATTCATTTTTGCAGATTTAAGAGAAATTATGTGAAAACCTGGGGGATGAGACAACCCATAACTACCCGTATTCAAATTCCCTTCTATATTTGATACAATCTGTTCCCAGGGAAAATCTTAGTAGAGAGGGATTCTATCGCAGAAATCAATGGTCGTACTTCATAGTTGATAATCTGGACTCTATACCTTTTCAGCACATCTCCATAGCGTTATCAAAGTGGAATATTTATCGTCCATCAATGAGTCTGATTTTGCAGAACTTTTGAAACTGGCTATAATTACGGACAACATTTTCTTTGAGGGAAAATAATGGTAATGGGAAATAAATCATCCCCTATTTTAGCGATTAGATCGGCGTTAGTACAGAAACAGTTTTTTCCACGAAGTTGAGTTTGTATTATAAATTAAAGGCGATATTTCACAGCCGGTCTGGCTGCGTCGTCAGGGCAGACTGAAACACACATCTCGCGAAGCAAAGCGTCATCATTCCTCTAGACAGAATGACGTCGGTGACAGTGTGCACAAAGACATGATATCTTAAAAACAAGACTGAATAGAAAGTCATAGAAATCAAATAATACTGTAATACTGTATATGGAAGGGATATGAAGTTCACATCGGTTCATAGAAGGCAGGCGCTTTGAATACCAAGCCTCAAGAAAAAGTCGCTTGTGATAATTCGACACTGGTCCAGTTTATTGCGTGGTTGGAGAGTAGAAAGTGGTCCGCGACTGCTGACGCTCAGGATGCGTTAGCCTAAGAATAGAATAGAATAATTCTTTATTCTCCACATAACAATCAATGAATTCATACATGGATGTACAAAGATACATCTTGTGTTTGGCTTGGTACAAAGTCATAAAAGAAGGAGAAAATGACCGGAGGACCCACATAGTTGGGGTATGTGAACTGACCCTGCGCAGGTGACACAAGGCACTTTACAGCATGTAAATCAACATTGACATTAGCATCAAACATGACATTTTAAGTCAGTTACGGTATATAAACATGTTTATTTACAATTTTCAGTCATTTTATATTCTCATTCACGACTACTTTTTGTAGCCAATTGTTGCAGAAGAAAAAATATATATAACATATCGTCTTGGGACAATAACTGTGCATGCACAAAATTTACATGAACTTTTTATGCATTATAACTTTCAGTAGTCTTTTATCAAAAGCTGTACATGAAAATATTTTTCAATTTCTTTTGGAATCATTTCTTTTATTTTAAATAGTTGTTTTTACAGACAGTGAGAAGAGCTCTCATACTGAGCATTTACATAAAGTTTTAACCATATAAAAATTCTACAATTCATCATCTTTTCATCTTTCAAATAAGATCTATCTATATTTTCAATGATTGATCAGTATAAATGCAACAACTTCCTATTGAATGTTAGAATGATATCATTTACTCAATCAGATGCAACTTCAGCTTTCGCTTGAATTCTCTTATTGATTTTGCAGTTTTAATTTTGACTGGTAGCATGTTCCATTCGAAGGGAATGGTAAACGTACTTGTTTTTTGCTAAAGAGAGGTCCTACAGAAAGGTATTTGGAAATTTTCATTATGTCTCCTCGAGCACATAACATATTCCTTAAAAGGGACGGGTAGGATGGCACTTTGATATTTCATTTTATAGGCAAGTATCAGTAGGTCATACTCATACATAGTTTCTATATTCATGAACTCTTCGCTTTTATAGAAATCCAGTTTCAGAGACTGTCCTTCCTTTCGGTGCATTATTTTGATCAGTATTTTCTGTTTTCTTTGAAGTTTGTTTAGCAAAAGCTTGCTACCGTTTCCATATGCTAACAGGCAATATCGCATCATTGGTACGCATAGTTGCTCAAAAATCAATCTAAGAGTTTTTTGCGGCATAAGATCTCTTAACCTATAGAATGTTGGAATAAACGTTTTAAGCTTGTTTATGATATATGAAATGTGCTCATCAAAAGTCAGTCGTCTATCAAAGTGTATTCCGAGAAATTTAGTACTTTCACCTTGTTTCAATATCGTATTTTCTATCATCAAATTGTCGTCTATATTAGTGGTCAAATTTTTATATTTTTTGGGGGAGATGATAAAGTATTCGTACTTTTCTGCATTCAATGTCAATCTGTTGATCTTCATCCATGAGTGAATTTTGATTAACGATTCCTTTGTTTTTGCCATAAGTCCTTCTAAAGTTTTATCGCACACAAATAAATTGGTGTCATCGGCAAAGATACTAAGTTCTCCACTAATTTTGACATTTTTCAGATCGCTTATATATATGATGAATAATAGCGGTCCAAGTGCAGAACCTTGTGGCACACCGTCTTCAGTTTGTAGTTGCTTTGAGAGTGCGCTGTTTATACGCACTGTTTGGTGTCTTTCGTTTAGGTACGTGTGTAGCCATTTATGAATGAAATCACGGAAACGTAACTTATGTAATTTGTCTAAAAGAATAGGGATATCAACCGTGTCAAATGCTTTTGATATATCTAGATTTAAACCCACTGTGTAGATATTCTTTGCTTTTGTATCATACAACTTATCCTTTAATCTAAGAAGTGCTAAATTAGTTGAGTGTTTTTTTCGAAAGCCATACTGGCTTTCAAATAATAACTGATTTTTTTCTAATTATTCATACATCCTTCTGTGCAACATCTTTTCGAAAAATTTTGTCAAATAGCTTAATAATTAAATTGGTCTGTAATTAGACGGGTTTGTCTTATCTCCTTTTTTATAAATAGGAACTATAGTGGAATTTTTCAGGTCAGAGCGGCGCGATGTTGACCAATGCGAGTATTCAGGCTGCTACCAGATTGTCCAATATATGAAAGCTCACTCTCTTAGGCTAATGCATCCTGAGCGGTCAACAGCGCAGAGCACTCTCTACTTTATTATTTGATTTCTCTGACTTTCCATTCAGCATTGTTTTTAAGATGCCATGCCTTCGTGCATACTGTCACCGACGTCATTCTATCTAGCGAGTAATGCTGACGCTTTGCTTCGCGAGATGTGCGCTTCTGTCTGCCCTGACGACGAAGCCAGACCGGCTGTGAAATATCGGCTTTTATAATACAAACTCAACATCGTGGAACAGATTGTTTTATTTTAGCGATTATTTATATGTTTCATGTAGAGAAGCAAATTCTAGCTGTTGATCCATCACCTTTTATTTTCTGGAAAAGATTATATTGATGATATTTTTGTTACTTCATTTTCTCCTTTGGATGATATACTTCCTAAGTTAAATAGTATAAATAATTCTATTCAGTTTACTGCTGAGTACCCCGACAATTCTAGTATTTCATTTTTGACACAGAAGTTTCTTTCACGAATAATTCGAGTTTAAGTTCGTTTTATTCTAAATCCACTCATGGTGGTCATCCGTTACAATAGCTTCGTACCTTTAATTAGAAAGATTCATTTGATGAAAAATGAATGTTTACGAGCTCATCAAAATTGAACCACCCTTGCATTGATTGAAAAGGGTATATCTTTTGTCAAACATCGTTTTATTTCTAATGGATATTCCAAATATATAGTCAACAAGTATATAACAACTTCTATTCCATCATTTCATGGACGTACTAACCAAGAAAAGCAAGCATATGTTCGTATTCCTTTTATCAATGAAAATCAAGCAAGACAAATTCGCTCTGAATTAAATAAAATCAAGAAAATAGCATTAGAAAATGTCATCTAAATAATTCATGATCCTGTGTATGTATGCAAGTTGATTATGTGAGTGACTATATAACGTTACTGGCTGTGGCAATTTTGGCCTACCTACACATTGAAAAGACAAAGCGGAATAATTAATAGTTTTTTTAAATTTCATATCAATATTATTTGTTTTACATCAAATTCTTATCATGCAAACATATCAATATGAAATTATGTAATTCAATAAAAGACTGAACAGAACTTAAAGCGAAAAACCGGATGTCTACTTGGCTTATGCCTTTAAAATATTTTTGCAATTTATGTTTACAAATAGGTTACATGCACGAATATTTACAAAAATTTAAATTTTGCCATAGGCCTATAAAACCATGTTATTTATTGGGATAGGTATTTATTGAAGTGCCATTTTACCAGATGTTTAATTATACATAAAATACATTAATGCTAATACATAAATAATGAAGACTAATAATACGTAACACTTAATGAAGTCACAATATGATTATCTTTTGACGGTATATATCACTGGGTCAGATAGGCTGACCTCATGCATTTGTGCTGTTAACCGTGCTGTTTAATTCAAGTTAAGAACATTTTAACCACCAATAGCCCTCTTTGAAATCTAATCAACAGGTGATATTTTTCAAAAGATAGCGAGAGAAATTGTTGACTCGTCCTGTGGCCTTGTTACTTTACCTCTTACTGTTATTATATGCACTTGATGTACACAAATGTTTCACTGAAATTCAAATTCACGGTTTCAGATCGAGAGTGAAAAAAAACAGTATAATGCAATGACACCCCCATACGGTATACCGTCGTTTCTACTTACAGTTCGATAACCGTCCAACTGTCTCAAGATGTCTCTAGCGTATGTAGGATAATGAAATGACTTCATTGATTAAGTACTAAAATCGATCTCTATGACATCAAAAATGTTGTGCAGCATGTCAGTCATTCGATGCATGTCAGAACAACACCGCAGTAGGGTAGGCGTGAAACATGCCAAGTGCAGCATTTAAACGACAACATTGAGACTCCCTCCTCGCCATCTTCACTCTCTCACGTACTTGCTCCATCCTCGTCCATCGCCCATATCCAAACTCTGATCAGTGTAGAGAACAAGTCGACACAAACTTTTCTCTTCATGGTGGTAGAAGGCCACACACCACTGATGCTTCTCTGAGGAACATTTCATCGCGCAATCCAATACCGATTGAAGTCCTTCAATTCTCTGCATGCATCCTCCTCCTTCTGCGTATTCATCTTCGTCATCAAATACAGACACTGCAGATTTCTCAAAATAATAATTTCTGTTATTTCCTGCTGTAATTTCGCCTCGAGGTTGACAAACAGGATAAAAATTCTGTGTTCTGGAGGCATCATAGAGACGATACGTGCTGTAGGCTCCGTAAACAACATAATCTCGACTGGCTTTATTCGGTTCGATTGAACCCCAGAGGAGGGACATGTCCGGCTCAACAATGCCACCCATCCATTGCCATCCTGACTTGCTTGTCCGCCTCTCGTGAAGAAGATCCGTTAATCCGATCCAAAATTTCTGCATCCCTAAATATTGACCAAACAGAGGGATAACATTGTTACCAGTAATCAATTCTCCGTTCATCTCGGCACAGAACGCCTGAGAGGCACACCAATCGAGTTGGACGGTCATCGTCCAATTGAGACAGACTCCGAACGTCAATTGGAAAGACGAAGGGCAACTTTGTGGCAGTCTGTGAGTTATAAAGGACAAAATGAGCGACCAGAAGAGAGCGGAGGTGAGTTGCAGAGGACACATGTTGACGCTGAAGTCCAGGCGATTAATTCTGAGGGATGTGAAGTACCTCAGAATGAAAATTAACAATATATCACGCTCTCACTTGTCTGCAACCCTCTAATTGTTTGACTTTTAATCGGAAACAATGAAAGTGTCAAACAACAATTTATTGATGAAACAAAAGAGTTTCTGCACACCTTTGTCTGGACAGTTGTGACGACGTCTCCAAGAGAACGTTCTGAAAAGGATTTTTCTGTTTGAAGTGAATGCTGAAAGTTTACCAATGTCATTGTCTTCACGTTATTATTTAAGTGATTTGTAAGGATAATGAAGGCGCGCTGTCTCACATGATGTCTACACATTTTCGTGAAAAAATCCGTCTTGAAAACAAATTGAGAAATATGAAAATTATCAATCTGAAAATCCCCTGAACCATTGACTAAACGAGTTATTGGACATAAAGGTCCCTTCATCTAACAAACATGTTCTGTTAAGGTAAACTAGCTGCTTCCCATTGACCTACAAATACAATCGTGAGGTTGGAGAGCATAGGCCATCCTACTAAGTGACACGAAACGATGCTTGCTGATTCCAATGAGTCTGACTTGAAAGAGAGTGATGCTGCCAACCACGAATATCGATTCGGAAGACCCGTCCTCCCCAAAGAAGAATGGATGCTCTGATTGGTTAAGTGATCTCCAAACTGCACTCTGATTGGTCACCTGATCTCCAAACTTCACTCTGATTGGTCACCTGATCTCCGAACTTCACTCTGATTGGTCACCTGATCTCCGAACTTCACTCTGATTGGTCACCTAATCTCCGAACTGCACTCTGATTGGTCACCTGATCTCCGAACTGCACTCTGATTGGTCACCTGATCTTCAAAAAACTGCATTCTGATTGGTCATCTGATCTCCAAACTTCACTCTGATTGGTCACCTGATCTCCGAACTTCACTCTGATTGGTCACCTGATCTCCGAACTTCACTCTGATTGGTCACCTGATCTCCGAACTGCACTCTGATTGGTCACCTGATCTCCGAACTTCACTCTGATTGGTCACCTGATCTCCGAACTTCACTCTGATTGGTCACCTGATCTCCAAACTTCACTCTGATTGGTCACCTGATCTCCAAACTTCACTCTGATTGGTCACCTGATCTCCAAACTTCACTCTGATTGGTCACCTGATCTCCGAACTGCACTCTGATTGGTCACCTGATCTCCGAACTTCACTCTGATTGGTCACCTGATCTCCGAACTTCACTCTGATTGGTCACCTGATCTCCGAACTTCACTCTGATTGGTCACCTGATCTCCGAACTTCACTCTGATTGGTCACCTGATCTCCGAACTTCACTCTGATTGGTCACCTGATCTCCGAACTTCACTCTGATTGGTCACCTGATCTCCGAACTTCACTCTGATTGGTCACCTGATCTCCGAACTTCACTCTGATTGGTCACCTGATCTCCGAACTGCACTCTGATTGGTCACCTGATCTTCAAAAAACTGCATTCTGATTGGTCACCTGATCTCCAAACTGCACTCTGATTGGTCACCTGATCTTCAAACTTCACTCTGATTGGTCACCTGATCTCCGAACTTCACTCTGATTGGTCACCTGATCTCCGAACTGCACTCTGATTGGTCACCTGATCTTCAAAAAACTGCATTCTGATTGGTCACCTGATCTCCAAACTGCACTCTGATTGGTCACCTGATCTTCAAACTGCATTCTGATTGGTCACCTGATCTCCGACCTGCACTCTGATTGGTCACCTGATCCCCGAACTTCACTCTGATTGGTCACCTGATCTCCAAAAAACTGCATTCTGATTGGTCACCTGATCTCCGAACTTCACTCTGATTGGTCACCTGATCTCCGAACTGCACTCTGATTGGTCACCTGATCTCCGAACTTCACTCTGATTGGTCACCTGATCTCCGAACTTCACTCTGATTGGTCACCTGATCTCCGAACTTCACTCTGATTGGTCACCTGATCTCCAAACTTCACTCTGATTGGTCACCTGATCTCCGAACTTCACTCTGATTGGTCACCTGATCTCCGAACTTCACTCTGATTGGTCACCTGATCTCCGAACTTCACTCTGATTGGTCACCTGATCTCCGAACTTCACTCTGATTGGTCACCTGATCTCCGAACTTCACTCTGATTGGTCACCTGATCTCCGAACTTCACTCTGATTGGTCACCTGATCTCCGAACTTCACTCTGATTGGTCACCTGATCTCCGAACTTCACTCTGATTGGTCACCTGATCTCCGAACTTCACTCTGATTGGTCACCTGATCTTCAAAAAACTGCATTCTGATTGGTCACCTGATCTCCGAACTGCACTCTGATTGGTCACCTGATCTCCGAACTGCACTCTGATTGGTCACCTGATCTCCGAACTTCACTCTGATTGGTCAGATGATCTCCGAACTGCACTCTGATTGGTCACCTGATCTTCAAACTTCACTCTGATTGGTCACCTGATCTCCGAGCTGCACTCTGGTTAGTCACCTGATCTCCGAACTTCACTCTGATTGGTCACCTGATCTCCGAACTTCACTCTGATTGGTCACCTGATCTCCGAACTGCACTCTGATTGGTTAAGTTTTTGGCACCAAACAAGACGATGATTCATTTCGTGCCGACTTTATACTGTAAAACAACTTTATTATTGATATCAATATTTCATCAGGCAAAAATGAACTTTCCTGAAACGTATTCAATGTTAAAACTAGACATTTTAATTTGATCCAGTCATCTAATCAACAGTAAATGAATTTTCGGTTGCTCCTGTTTACACGGCTTCTTATGTCTCAGATTTTCGTCATTGACTTCACCGAGTTGATTAACTGATGATGCTAGTGAACTCATCAAGTCGTGCTGATGATTCTCCATCATCTTAATAGTCATTGGCTCCGGAAACTCATGTTATGCACGGTTCATTGATTGGAAAATAGTGAAGCTTCGAATAAATGACCGACAACTAAACAAGAGTGGAAAAATGAGATTTATTTTTGGAAAAGATTTCCGATTGACAATGATCTCTTTCGCAATGCTGTAGTTGTGGATGTGCAAAATCGGACACATTCAACTTGGACTTAGTTACAGTTTTTTTCTTTCATGTACTCAGATCACACGTTTTATTAATGATGTACATTCCGGCTTGCGTAGGTATCAGTCATTTCCGTTATCAGTAGCGTTAACAAGGAGTGATGTGTTCTGGCATCATCTCAAGTCGTGGAGCATATCAGGACCTAGCTTGTGTCATGCTCGGAATTCTTTCAATATTTCACAGTAGTGCCGATTCAGAGAGAATTTTCAGCATGGTTAGAAAAATTAGGACAGAATCCCGTGCTTCAATACCCGCACCCACCCTTGAAGCGCTTCTGATAAATAAGATGGGAGCTGGTGTTCAGTTGATTGGTTGATTAAATTCACCACTTATCCTATATTCTGATTTATAATAAGCAAATCATATTTTGTAGAAAAGGGTCTCTTTTGAAACATCTACAAATTCATTACAACTTATTGTTTTTATTGGGACTTTTTCAGAACATTAGCAACCAGAAGGTAGCAAGTCAAACACTTCGAGGAAATAGTTGGAGGCATCATAGCGATAGCGACAGATGTCATAGTCTCTATATTTTAGAACTTGCTTTTGGTCTTTATTTACTCATTCTCATAGCATCTTAGATCAGGAGGTGATAATAGATACTGACATGTACATGTATAACCCGGCACATTAAATCACGTCACTATTGTATTGCATGCCATTACTTACGCGTTTTACTGAGAAAATCTCGCCTCAAAATCAATCGTGTTACCGAGGAATAGTCCGGAAGCTAGCGTGAAGTTGTGCAGAGAACGAGGTAGTACATAAAACTTTCACATAGCATAGTACACCTTTAACCTACTGCAAAACTTCGCGTCTGCCGGATCAGATCATTTGCTTTTCAGAAATAGAGAGGATAACACAATCCTATGTATTTCCAGTGGTAAAATTGTGACATTTAAGGTGTTGACTCCATTTTTTCGAATTTTTGTTCATAAAAGTTACACAAATTGGTATTTTGTTGAACTGGTTATTATAGAAATCATCTACAGATCATGATCTTTCAAATGAGTTATCATTCAGTGACAGAGGATTAAGTAAAGTATACAAACAGACACTTTTCGTTGGTGTAACTGCAAATTTTGACATAGAAATTTCAGGAAAAATGTTGATATACTTTAACGAAAAGTGTCTGTTTGTACACTTTACTTCATCCTCTGTCACTGAATGATAACTCATTTGAAAGATCATGATCTGTAGATGATTTCTATAATAACCAGTTCAACAAAATACCAATTTGTGTAACTTTTATGAGCAAAAATTCGAAAAAATGGAGTCAACACCTTAAATGTCACAATTTTACCACTGGAAATACATAGGATTGTGTTATCCTCTCTATTTCTGAAAAGCAAATGAGCTGATCCGGCAGACGCGAAGTTTTGCAGTAGGTTAGAGGTGTACTATGCTATGTGAAAGTTTTATGTACTACCTCGTTCCCTGCACAACTTCACGCTAGCTCCCGGACTATAATAACCACTGTCTTCATGGCAATGTTTTCATCCACAATCTTGAAGTTGATGAGCGGTTTCCAGATCGTGTGTCTGACAGGAAGTTGAGCGAAACAGCAAGAATCTCAGGGGACGGCCCGATATCGAGTGAATGTCATAAGTGATAATTTCAACTATTTATCTCAAACCGTGAATAGAGGTGATGAAGATCACCCGACTATATTGATGATGATGATTCATTTGACTAGGTTGGAGGGTCTGCATTAGAATGACGTGCCCGTTATTTCAGTAGAAAGAAAATCACTTCATTTCTACAGGTGCTAGATCAACTATCAGATAATGTACATCGTAGACAGCATGTGGTTCAGAGGATAGAATCATATCATCTTCGCGTTGCCTGATATTTGATCAAACTTGACACACTGCAGTTCAGCATTATCGCACCTGCCCCAATAACAGTCTCATGAAAGTAAATAATTCATGAAGGCCGGAATTCCTTCTCGAGAGTGCACAACTACGTCTGCATGTACAAGAAATAACGCTACATTCGGTCAAACCTACACATGGAACGCCTTAAAGCAGCCACTTTATGAATAATTCAGGTCCACTTCATTTTTCAGTGATGAAAATGATGGCTTAACTTCACAACTCGTTCATACTGAGGCTTGGACGATGCTGACATAGTCAGTCAGACCTTTATCTGGAGCGTTGTAATCTTTTAGCACGGATGACCTTCCTGCCGACTTCCAATGACACTCTCGGGGCTTGACCTCTGCAACAAGGGATCGCTAGGCCAAGTCCTGAACCACTGTGTTCCACGGAGACCGGATGCCCTTCCTGACGACTTCCAATGACACCTTCGGGGCTCGACCTCTGCAACAAGGGATCGCTAGGCCAAGTCCTGAACCACTGTGTTCCACGGAGACCGGATGCCCTTCCTGACGACTTCCAATGACACCTTCGGGGCTCGACCTCTGCACCAGAAGATCGCTAGGCCAAGTCCTTAACCACTGTGCCACGGAGACCGGATGACCTTCCTGCCGACTGCCAATGACACTCTGGGCTCGTCCTCTGGAACGAAAGATCGCTAGGCCAAGTCCTTAGCCACTGCGCCACGGAGACAGGATACCCTTCATGCCGACTTCCAATGACACTCTCGGGGCTCGACCTCTGCACCAAAGGATCGCTAGGCCAAGTCCTTAACCACTGTGCCACGGAGACCGGATGACCTTCCTGCCGACTTCCAATGACACTCTTGGTGCTCGACCTCTGAATCAAGAGATCACTACGCCAAGCACTTAACCACTGTGCCACGGAGACCGGATGCCCTTCCTGCCGACTTCCAATGACACTCTCGGGGCTCGACCTCTGCACCAAAGGATCGCTAGGCCAAGCACTTAACCACTGTGCCACGGAGACCGGATGCCCTTCCTGACGACTTCCAATGACACTCGGGGATCGACCTCTGCACCATAGGATCGCTAAGCCAAGTCCTGAACTACTGTGCCACGGAGACCGGATACCCTTCATGCCGACTTCCAATGACACTCTCGGGGCTCGACCTCTGCACCAAAGGATCGCTAGGCCAAGCACTTAACCACTGTGCCACGGAGACCGGATGACCTTCCTGCCGACTGCCAATGACACTCTGGGCTCGTCCTCTGGAACGAAAGATCGCTAGGCCAAGTCCTTAGCCACTGCGCCACGGAGACAGGATACCCTTCATGCCGACTTCCAATGACACTCTCGGGGCTCGACCTCTGCACCAAAGGATCGCTAGGCCAAGTCCTTAACCACTGTGCCACGGAGACCGGATGACCTTCCTGCGGACTTCCAATGACACTCTCGGGGCTCGACCTCTGAATCAAGAGATCACTACGCCAAGCACTTAACCACTGTGCCACGGAGACCGGATGCCCTTCCTGCCGACTTCCAATGACACTCTCGGGGCTTGACCTCTGCACCAAAGGATCGCTAGGCCAAGCACTTAACCACTGCGCCACGGAGACCGGATGACCTTCCTGCCGACTTCCAATGACACTCTCGTGGCTCGACCTCTGCAACAAGGGATCGCTAGGCCAAGTCCTGAACTACTGTGCCACGGAGACCGGATACCCTTCCTGCCGACTTCCAATGATTCTCTCGGGGATCGACTTCTGCACCAAAGGATCGCTAGGCCAAGCACTTAACCACTGTGCCACGGAGACCGGATGCCCTTCCTGCCGACTTCCAATGACACTCTCGGGGCTCGACCTCTGCACCAAAGGATCGCTAGGCCAAGCACTTAACCACTGTGCCACGGAGACCGGATGACCTTCCTGCCGACTTCCAATGACACTCTCGGGGCTCGACCTCTGCACCAAAGGATCGCTAAGCCAAGTCCTTAGCCACTGTGTCACGGAGACCGGATGCCCTTCCTGACGACTTCCAATGACACTCTCGGGGCTCGACCTCTGCACCAAAGGATCGCTAGGCCAAGTCCTTAGCCACTGCGCCACGGAGACAGGATGCCCTTCCTGCCGACTTCCAATGACACTCTCGGGGCTCGACCTCTGCACCAAAGGATCGCTAGGCCAAGCACTTAACCACTGCGCCACGGAGACAGGATGCCCTTCCTGCCGACTTCCAATGATTCTCTCGGGGCTCGACCTCTGCACCAAAGGATCGCTAGGCCAAGCACTTAACCACTGCGCCACGGAGACAGGATGCCCTTCCTGCCGACTTCCAATGATTCTCTCGGGGCTCGACCTCTGAATCAAGAGATCACTACGCCAAGCACTTAACCACTGTGCCACGGAGACTGGATGCCCTTCCTGCCGACTGCCAATGACACTCTCGGGGCTTGACCTCTGCACCAAAGGATCGCTAGGCCAAGCACTTAACCACTGCGCCACGGAGACCGGATGACCTTCCTGCCGACTTCCAATGACACTCTCGTGGCTCGACCTCTGCAACAAGGGATCTCTAGGCCAAGTCCTGAACCACTGTGTCACGGAGACCGGATGCCCTTCCTGCCGACTTCCAATGACACTCTCGGGGCTCGACCTCAGGACCAACAGAACGCTAGGCCAAGCACTTCACCACTGTGCCACGGAGACCGGATGCCCTTCCTGACGACTTCCAATGACACTCTCGGGCTCGACCTCTGGACCAGAAGATCGCTAGGCCAAGCACTTCACCACTGTGCCACGGAGACCGGATGCCCTTCCTGACGACTTTCAATGACAGTGTCGGGGCTCCACCTCTGTACCGAAAGATCGCTAGGCCAAGCACTTCACCACTGTGCCACGGAGACCGGATGCCCTTCCTGACGACTTTCAATGACAGTGTCGGGGCTCCACCTCTGTACCAGAAGATCGCTAGGCCAAGCACTTAACCACTGTGCCACGGAGACCGGATGCCCTTCCTGACGACTTCCAATGACACTTCCGGGGCTGAACCACTGGAACGACAGATCGCTAGTCCAACCACTTTACCACTGTGTCACACAGACCGGATGCCCTTCCTGACGACTTCCAATGACACTTCCGGGGCTGAACCACTGGAACGACAGATCGCTAGTCCAACCACTTTACCACTGTGTCACACAGACCGGATGCCCTTCCTGACGACTTCCAATGACACTCTCGGGGCTTGACCTCTGCACCAAAGGATCGCTAGGCCAAGCACTTAACCACTGCGCCACGGAGACCGGATGACCTTCCTGCCGACTGCCAATGACACTCTGGGCTCGTCCTCTGGAACGAAAGATCGCTAGGCCAAGTCCTTAGCCACTGTGCCACGGAGACCGGATGCCCTTCCTGCCGACTTCCAATGACACTCTCGGGGCTTGAACTCTGCACCAAAGGATCGCTAGGCCAAGCACTTAACCACTGCGCCACGGAGACCGGATGACCTTCCTGCCGACTGCCAATGACACTCTGGGCTCGTCCTCTGGAACGAAAGATCGCTAGGCCAAGTCCTGAACCACTGTGTCACGGAGACTGGATGCCCTTCCTGCGGACTTCCAATGACACTCTCGGGGTTCGACCTCTGGACCGAAAGATCGCTAGGCCAAGCACTTCACCACTGTGTCTCGGAGATCTTAGTTATTTAGTGCTGCAATCATTCATCTTCCGTCCATCCGCAACGGAAATTCTCATAAACGCAATAATTCTCTCGAACAAATGATGATTCCCTGAAGTTTTCTGTCATCTCTCGACACCCCTGTATAAATGGACACTCAACGTTCAGCAGGCACTGAAGACCAGTTCGCCATAGAAACATATTTGTGATCTTTCTATCAAACCGCTTGAATTTTTCAGACTACCTGTGTGCATCGAACTTGTAAAAAAATCAATTTCTAAAAATGAGTCCAGGAGCCGATGCTCGCTTTCAAGTAGCCATCTCATAGAGATCTTTCTGCTTGATGTCCGTCTTCGGAAGAACTCCGCTTGGAGCCCCTATGTCGTCAAAGTCCGCTTGAAGGATTCATGATTGGCATTACCTGTCTACTTGCTTAGAAAGAATCAACAGTATCATGCGCGGATCATCTCCAAGATCTGATTAAATCTTATCATGAAACTTTCCTCTGATAGATGGTTCCAGTCAGATCCGACGTTCCTGAACACCGAAATAAAGATGTCACCAGTCTGATGAACATTTGATATCTTTGTGACAACGTGATTTGAAATACTTGCAACTGATTCCGACACCAAAATATTGCAATAACGACGCACGGAAACATTAGCAGCTTTCCTCCAATAATTCCGACAATAATTTCGCTGTTTATTTACATCCAGATACTAATATTGGAACGGAATTTTCAATTTAGATTCTGAAATATTCAATCATCTTTTCATTTAAACTAAATGAGATCCTCTTATGTGATAGATGGAGAATCTGCAGGAATTTCAACTGTGACGTATATTGGAGCGTGATAAATGCACGTGCATGTATTTCATGTGGAGAGAATTGAATCGTTAAGACAATCGTATTCTCTCCTCGGATCACATGAATATTAGGGTCAAAACGATATCGATACCGATACGATAATATCGATATATACGTATATATTGATGAAAAGATCAATATTTAGGCATACACTAGTAGTATTGCCGACATAATCAGTGATAATGATATTGTTATAAGTATTGTTTAGAATATTGATTTTCCCTACCGTACTTTTCATAAAAATATCGATATCGCACCTATATTTCACACACTCCTATGTACACATGTACTTATACAGTGTACATTATATTCGGTAGCTCATAGTAGGAGACCGCAGCCTCAGAAATTACTTTCTGTCCTTAGAGATGACTGCTTTCAACAAAATAAGCACATAACGATATGATTCGTCGGAGTAAACGGCAGTAGCCCATTGTTTCATGGCGTGCACATAACGATATGATTCGTCGGAGTAAACGGCAGTAGCCCATTGTTTCATGGCGCACACATAACGATATGATTCGTCGGAGTAAACGGCAGTAGCCCATTGTTTCATGGCGCACACATAACGATATGATTCGTCGGAGTAAACGGCAGTAGCCCATTGTTTCATGGCGCACACAACGATATGATTCGTCGGAGTAAACGGCAGTAGCCCATTGTTTGATGGCGCACACAACGATATGATTCGTCGGAGTAAACGGCAGTAGCCCATTGTTTGATGGCGCACACATAAGGATATGATTCGTCGGAGTAAACGGCAGTAGCCCATTGTTTGATGGCGTGCACATAACGACTGCTGGCGATAGGCAATGTAAATGACCTTTCATCAATCATCGTTCGTTACTCAGTCTCCCCCATAGAAATAAACTGTTTATCTGAAGTTCGCTAGAATGGAAATTGACTCAAGGTTCACATCCGGGGGAACTAAGTTGGGGCATGAAGAACAAATTAAAAGCTTAGAATTACACATGTGACTGATTCTAACCCAATGATACAGTCGTTGGCAGGTGCATCTAAGTGGAAATGCGTGCGATTTATGTGCCGTTATTATGCATTGCATGAAGCTTAATTTCAATTCTAGAGGTTTTATTGTTGTCAATTTCTATGGTGAACAATAGATCAATCTCCCCCGTGAACAATAGGTCAGCTGATCCAAACATCAACACACGACATAAGCTTGCGCAGACTGCTATCGATCGAGCATATTTCTCAAGGCGACGCACACTGTCTTGGTTACACATTGACTAAGCGGGACCATCCTACTTTCTCTTGTCATATTAGTGACAGACAACCACTTGATCTCACTCATTTCGAATACTTCATACCATGGGACGAGTGAAATTAAGTCCGGTGTGGACACACTTTGATTTGTCCTCGCGTGAGAAGAAGGGGAAATGTAGACATTGGATTACCCCAACTTTTAGAAGCACAGCTTCAACAACAAACTTGCTTTATCATATGAAGAAACATCATCCTTTAATAAACATTTCATCTGAAAGTGCAAGTGGTGCTTCTAGCAATAGAAATATCGATAGTATCACATGAATATCACTCCCTGTACAGCAGATATATCTTCATCTATGAAACTTTTCATTTCCATCTGCAAATATTTCTACTGGATTGAGTTTATCCCATTTCCTGATTGTTTGTAAACAAGCTGATCTTATCAAGTGAGATGCCAACAACTTCAACATGTTGAAAGAAACACGTCTGCTTTATTTATGTTTCAACTTGTAGAAATCTGATAGATGACGATCTGTAGATTCACAAAGCTGCAGTACGGTAGCCTGGAATATGAATTTTCCTTTCATTCTCATAGAATTATATAATTCCCTTTAAACAGCAAGTTCTCAGAATCAATGCAAATGAAAAGGACGATGCCGCTTTTAAAAGTGATTGTAAAAAGAGATTGGTTGGAAAATTGAGGAAAATGACATCAACATCTACATTTCAAATAGATCAATAAGCAAAGAACGACTCTGAAGACAAATCACAAAGAGTGTTGGAGAGACTGACTCGTGATGACCTGAGAACTGCGAATCTCTGGGTACCTGACGGTGAAGTACCTCAAGATGAACTAAGAGTGCGGATTATCACAGAGACACATGTTCCTGCTACCCACTGTTGGATTTGAGCTTGATAGCAGTGGGGGGGGGAAGTTTTCTACCGGAAGTTGTTGGGTCAAAGTCGCAACCAAAGCCGGAAAAAAAAGAAAGAGGACATCGATTCTTGTAGCACCACTCTCATACTCCCACCTAGAACGTCCGCGAATAATTTCGAAAATAGTTGAGTCATAAATGCAAGGAGGATATACCTGTAAAGAAGGATACATAAGGAGATATGAAAGTCACTCTACAATGCATGCATTTGGTAGAACCCGTATTCATCAAATGATGCTCAAATGAGGTCCGTAAATACCCTTGTGAATCAGAAATTTATGGTAATTCTACGCATGTGATGATCCCAATAAATATTCCTCAGATGGCAATTCTGCAATTTATTGCAATTAGACCTATAATGAATTCACAAAGATCAGGCTTCTATCAATATTCAGAGTGAAAGGTAAACGATGCTCCTCAACCTGATTTTCTGGATTATGAAGACTTTTATCACATTAATATGAATCAAATACCATGTGCTGTCGACAACATCCCGCAAGAAACAATATAGCATTCTGGATTCCACTCTTTTTGTCATGGTTTCGTTACCTTTAATTATTCCAATAAGCATTTTCTGCTTCTCGAGTTCATTTGTCGTCTTTCTGAACAAAGACAGTCACTTATTGATGATTAGACAATTACGTATATGAAGAATTGTGTGGAAATTAGGCCTACACCTGTCAATGTTGCTCATATTCACAAAAATAATCAATTGATGCTCAATCAATCTGGTTGCGGCAATATAAGGCCTATCTACCGGAAATACTCTTCCCCCTCAGGGAAGGAAGACACATCTTCAGTACCAGGGATGAGACGGACCAGTGCAGGGGAACTTCCCAACTTTCCCTCCCCTCAAATCCAACACTGCATCCATCCTGGGCAATCTGCAAGCTTCTCAGGACCTACAGTAGACACTTCCGGACATCTTCTCAGCTACCATTCATTGATGCGATGATGAAAAGTCACGAATTAGAATAAATACAGATTTTGTACTCAACTGTGGCTTCCATCTGTGAAACTCGAAATGATTGATGTACTACTGGGATACAAATGTCACTTGATTTTAACGACGGAAGATGTTAACAGAAATTGCACGAACACCGCACACCCCTCAGGAGATTGCGATGTAGGCAGAACAGATATCAAGTGTCAGTTCTGAGTGCAGCAAAGGGGCCGATTCAATCTACTCGAATATCAATTCATGTTGGAAGGCAGAACAAAACGGATGTTTTCTTCTCATCATCTCTCTCGACGATGAGTTTTCGGTCAACATCAAGGGAGATGATTTGTACAGCAGACATGACTTTCACTGTCCCGCGTCTGCTCACGACCGATGTAGAAAGCTGTTTGGTCAATCACATCAGTCTGCTCGGATATCGCTGTCTCAACAATTTGAATGTGATGTCTGGTTCAAGGAAGTATTCGTCCTGCCGGTGTCAATTTATCATTACGAAGGTAGGAGATCAACTACGTCTCTTCTTTTCATCGTTTGTTTGATGAAAATTGAATCAGAATTTCTATCGAGGGAAGAATTGAACATGAGATGGACATAACAGGAAGAAGAGATTCCAATGCGGCGTCACACGCTCTTGTCTATCCTTCCCATCAAGATAATTCCTCAAAATTCATCAAGATATTCTCGACGGTTCACAGCATGTGAAGAAATCTCTACAGAGCACATTAAAGACTGGAAATTAATCTCTTCTAATTAGCTGCGAGTGACAAATAGAGTGGACTATGTGAACAATGTTAAGATCAAGTCGTTGAAGAATTATTTCAAAACACATCAAAGTTGAAAATTGCGGAGATCAGCGAACGGAAGAGATGTCAAGCTAAACAAATGTATAGATGGAAGGAGATACTTCTGTTTTATGAAACGTATATTGAGCGCTATATATATATGTGGGCTCCGTGGCACAGTGGTTAAGTGCTTGGCCTAGCGATCTTCTGGTCCAGAGGTGGAGCCCCGACACTGTCATTGCAAGTCGGCAGGAAGGACATCCGGTCTCCGTGGCACAGTGGTTAAGTGCTTGGCCTAGCGATCTTATGGTACTGGCCCCAAGAGTGTCATTGGAAGTCGGCAGGAAGGACATCCGGTCTCCGTGGCACAGTGGTTAAGTGCTTGGCCTAGCGATCTTCTGGTCCAGAGGTCGAGCCCCGAAGGTGTCATTGGAAGTCGGCAGGAAGGTCATCCGGACTAAAAGTACTACAACGCTCCGTAAGTGTGATTATGTCAGCACCGTCCAAGCCCCGAGAATGGGAGTAGTGACGTAAAAGCTTCATTCATATTGAACGCGCGACATGTTTCGGCCAGCTCTCATTCAGGGACTACGCTGGACTGAATTGCACAATAGAATCACGAAACGAACACTTATCAGATTGACAATGACAAGACTGAAGACAATAAAAATGGCGTTGTAGAAATCACAAACGGCAGCACAAAAGATAATGGAAAAAAGTCTGCTCAGTAGTGTGGTTACACAACCGTCTGCAGATTACAATGACTCCGAATCAAGACCAAGAAAAGGACACAGAAAAATTAGAAATAATGCCAGTTAAGTAAGGACGGGCGATATAATGCAAGAAATAAAAGCAAAATAAATACAGAAAATACAAAATTAAATAATGATATGACTACAAATAAGAAATATTGAAAAAAGTCAGTGCAAAACTATAAAGTAAAGGAATACAACAGAATGTTATTGCTAAAACTGAAGTAAGGACTGATACAAAAGCAAACAAAGAGAAAAAAATGGACGGAGCATTATGGATATCACCAAAGTTTGCATTAAACAAATGTCCTAATGGAAAATCCAAGCAGGAATTTCTTCAAACTGAAATATAATTTACAACTAAATACTTTTATATCGGTACCCTGCTGACATACAGTCAGATGCATGATACATGTGGACAAGTTAGCCAAACATTTTAATGCATTTTACAGTCCAAAGATGAAAATCCAGCTAAAAACAGCGACAAGAAACTGAAGAAGATAACTGATGAAGGCATCCACAAAACTGCAGACACTGAACTGAACTTGAATGTATGATGACATAAAGATCACAGCAGTCAACCTCATGATGAAAGGAATTTGACATGTGAAAACCAAACAAACTTTTAGAGAAGAAATTCATTTATTGATTTGATGCAGGAATTCTCAAGTGGATGAACTTTATAGCCCCTTTTCTTAAAGACATTGAACTCTGCAGGCATCAAAAGACATTCTAACAAACCTGACAAGTTGGACAGCAAAGATATGCATGCCAGTTTTCAGTAGCATGGTACTATCCGGAAAGGTATGTAAGGAAACAACTTGATAGACCTCCGCGGTACTATCATTTTGATAGGACTCCGACTCCGGGGATTGATAGGACTCCGACTCCGGATGGCAAGTATATAAAGCCTAGTTTTTTTGAAAAATTAACTAGTAACCTACATCATAGATCATTATAGGCTTCCCTGAACCTACCCTTAGTGATCATTTCTGTATCAATTAGCAATCATTTTCGATGAAAGTTTATCAAATGTCGCTTTCAGTTGGATAGCAATGCAATAATTGTCGATGATAAAGTTTCAAATACAAACACTGCTCCTGAAACATTGCCCTAATAAAACAGGTAGTCTAGTCTTCACAATACTGTGTACGGAGTCGAAACATGAAGGTCAGATGAAATTATCTTCAGTCCACGTTCCCCGAATCTATATCGACACGATTTGTGAGAGATTAATGTCCCTTAACTAGACGGCGGGCAAAATCCTTCAAGACACGTGCAGATATATCACTTTGAAACCGGAGATATTCACTTGCTGTAATCAACCACTATCCTCATATCGCAGATGTTCTACAGCTTTTTCCAAGCCAGAATGACTAGAAGGCTCCCCACTTTTTATATTTCCTTCTGAATGTGTCGACAATCAATCTTGATGATTCCCTCTACGAAATTTCAGTAAATTTCAACTGAATTGAATTGAAGTTTTGATAGAAATTATTCCAACAATCTTCGATAATGGAAAATGATCCCCTAAGCATTCGGCCATTTCTTAAGAGTTTAATGCACGTCTCTCACGACAGCGAATTCATCACTTCCAACGCTACGCTACACAGACCCGTCATGAAGTACACGCCATGATACTCATGGAGATGTTCATAAGTACGGAAACTAAAAGGAAATATGCAGGGTGTCCCAGAATTCCCGCCTATTGGCTATTGCGCTTATTCAAATTCAAAATACAAGTCGATCGTTTACTCAAAACCCAAATACACTGAGTAAAGAAACCAGTCGACTTTGAGGCAGTCATTTTTGAATAAAATTTCTGAATTTAAAGGGAGGGAGCATTTGTATTTTTCACCCTGAAATACAAAAAAATAGTCACTTTGCTTTGACATATATTGAGAACTTCTAGAATTCCGGATGACTGCCGCCAAATCTGTACACTGAAGTTAATGGAGTCTTGAGAGACAAGAAAGGTAAAAAACACGGCTCAATAGTTGATGAAGTTCCATATCTCACAGAATTCCATCGTTGAATTCAATATGACTTGTCAATTTATCCTTGATTATACAATCTGATTAGAAAGTTGAATTGAATTATTCCTCTCTTCTCTTAACATGGCCGAACCACCGGAGTCTTCTCTGCCTGATCTTCTCAGCTAGGTCAGTTAGAATATGCCGCATTTTCTTATGACTGTTATTTACTCTAGTATTCGCCTATTTGATCCCTCATCCATTCAAATTTGCCCACATGTGCCTAACAGGCCCGTCTCCTATTTTGTGCCCCCTCTGCTAAAATAGCTATCTATATGATCAATATACAATCAATTAAACGAATCAATCAAATCGTTGGAAGCGAGAGCAAATTGGAGGGGGAATTGGCTAGCGAGAACGGAATTCTTTGTCGGCACGAATCACTTGTAGGAGAGAAACAACTATCTAGCGAATGTTGAACGTTTAGAAATATGTTACCAGTAGAAAAACCAGATCCAACTATCAAATATAAGAATAACTTTGATACTGATGAATATTGGAGAATCTGTTTAAATCATTTTTGAATAACATCTCCTGATATTTAATAATTTACAACAATAAGAAATATTTGAATCATTTCATAGTATTTACTGCGAGATTTATGGAAAAAATACTTTTTTACTTTGCGCTTTTTGACTGATGAGACTGAGTATACAATGTATTTTCATATGAAGGTAATATACATACATTACTACTTACTGCTAGTAAGTTGCTAGAATATTCACTTTATCGTCGGCTGGCGAAAAATCAGCTAAAATTAGCAAATGAGCATCCTTCAATCCGCTATTATAGCAACTTACTCGCCACCTACCACTTTTGGATTTTAGACGCATTTCTAAGAAAATGAAGGCAACTTTCACATCTTGCGATAATTTTGTTACACAAACTTGTGCGATAAACAAATTTAGGTACAAATTCGCTAACTGACCAGATAATCTCTTGTTATTAGCGAGCGACGTTCACACAGGGAATTTGTCATCTCAAAAGAAATTACTTTCTTCTAATAGTGACACAAGAATATTGCATTCAATTATTTTATTTTCTGATCAGAAAGTATTACATAGATAATTGAAAACAAACATAGATATAAAGTTTTACTTTGTTATGCATGGAGACCACTTTATTGCCCATGGAGGATTACTTTATGATTCATGGAAAAACGTAGGAAAATATAAGTATAACTAATGATTTTGACGACTTTATTGGATTAACAGTTTGCATAATTTCCTCTGCTGTTACCATCTTTAGTTCAGTACTCAATGAGAATGCAAATTGTTCAGATACAGACATTGCATTCAAAATTCAAATATTACTTAATTATTATATCATTCTATTTCATGCATACATAGAAGTCTATGTATTTCTAGCATTTTCATGCGGTTTTCGTAAAGCTATTTATAACACTCGTCAACTTTCTATGACTTTCGTTGGCGCTCACTCGTCATAGAAAGTTGACCTCGTGTTATAAAGTGACGCTTTACGAAAACCACATAAATAGTTATAAAATTGGAAAGTGAAATGCGCCTCGCATTTTATCTATCAAATTCATTAGCGGCTCGCATTTCAAGACAATCACGTGGAATCGCATCCTACCTTTGCTGACGTCGTTCAACTTGGGATGATAGAAGTATCCATTTTTGCCGACTCTCTCCTTTCCTTCATGAGGAACTTCAGTTGGCTTCCGAATTCTCGCTAAAACTGGAGCTCGGTGATTATCTGGTTCCCGATATCGAATTGTTCCATGGTCCAACTTGATGATGGAGGGCGTATCAATTTCCATTTTCTGAAAAGTATGAGACATGTTTTCTGACTACTGATATGCACGTCGACAGTTTGGGATGAAAAGATATTGAAGACAGACTCATAATTTCTATGAACAATGTATAGTTGTTGACAGCGTCCCCTTCATAAACCACGAGTGGATGTCTATGACGGGTTAACTCTGACACAGCGCATTTTCTGACATTCCATAGATTTTCATTCTGTCGATTGTTTCATCCTTTCGCCTCTACTTATTCTTTGATTTTCAGTAGTGCCTGAGGCATTGATCATTATGCGGTAGAGTTATATTCCTAAATTGTCTATGTTGTCTATTTTAGAGACTCAAGACAGACTTCGTAACTCGTCTCCGCTAACACGCGTTGCGCGGGCTTCTTCGTTTGAGATGTCTCAGTCCTCGATGTGTCTAGAACAAGATACTCCCGCACTTCATAAACAATATTGGAAGCGGATATTCGGTCTGTCGACAGAAGCGTGGTCTGCCGGGCAACGAGTTCAAACTGCAAGTCAGCCAGGAGGAGGATGTCCAAGAGCTGTGCAACGAATACATTTTGGAGAAAGAGGAACACAGCACGCTTCTTATTCAATTTTGCACATGTAGATTACAGGGCTGAAGAACGCATCGCAACTCAAGGATTTGATGTTCTTGCAGGACTGATATCACAAGTCCCTATTGGAATGGATGCATCCCTGGCGGATAGCGTCCGGAGGATTTTGCGAAATAAATGCGCTACCTGGCGCTTTAGCTGAACTCAAATATAGTGGCGTGCCGTGAAATCTGAAGCAATTTTCCTCCTTGTGTGGTCAAAAATAGTAGATTGGAAAAGTTCCTGTTCCTCCTTTTATCTACATCGAAGTGCCTCCTCCCTGCCAGCATTGGGCACCCCACACGTCACCCCACACGGCGGAAATGCATGACTACACGCTCACTGTTTCTGCCACAGTTTCTTGAATCACTTCAGGAAACTTAACTAAATCTTCTTCTAAGACGTCCTCACTACGACAGACATAAAGTAATTTTGTATCCGTATTAACAAAGATTTTCTTTTATATTTTCTAGTCATTATGTTTCTATTAGTTTGCGGCTCATTTGGCATGTGCATAATGTTAGCCACTTCACAAGGCTTCGCGATTTTCCTTGCTGTTTCGACTGCTTCAATGACATGTAGCATTTGATACAATAAAACAATTTTTTCGCTTAGATTTGCTTCATGGCGTTAAGGTGCTGTCATTTGCTGCGTTGAAACTCAGGAAAAGGCACTGACTTCAATCCGGTCACTCAGAGACCTGTAATCCACGCAACAATTGTGGAATTTACCGATAAAATGTGAAATATTGCAGCACGTGAGCTTTTGTGGAATTGTAACCATGTCGAAGATTCGGGAAAATTCTCAAGACAATCCGAAGAGAAACATGTTGACATTACGTCTCATTACATCACTGACAGATGTGCGGATGTCTTAAATTTGTGTGATTGATATTTAGACCATTACAGAATCCATCATGAATAATTAAAAATTGCCTCTGACTTTGCCGGAATTAATTCTGTAATCAAACATTTCGGCTTTCTTTTACTAAAGCAAATATCAAAAGCGAATTAAGGAATTAATTCCTGCAAAACTGGAGGCAATTTTTAATTATCTATAATGAAAAATTGTTCAGAATTAGAGAATGTGACTACCAAACTGCAAGAATATAACAAAATCAACATCGAGGACAAGATCATTGGCTTGAACGTAAGGATAATCAGCCAGATGCTTAAGAAAAATGATTGCTATACTGAATAATTTGAAATATATACGCAATAGAAAGCTTTTATGTCAATAATCAGACTCATCTTCTTGCTATCCGTCTTCGTCCATTGTCAACCTAACTGCATAAAGACAAGTGCGTACACTACATGTATGTTTGCGCAATAGTTAACCTCAGTTACAAACAGAGACAACATGAGATATTGCATATTTTATTCCATATTTGTGTAAAAATTGTAAATTTGTATGTAACACTATAATATGTCGTAACATAGAGTAAGTATATTCGGTTGAACCTTGGATATTGTCACCAAATGTGAGATATGCAAATTTTTGCTGTTTTGAAGAAATTACCACGATATTGACTGATCATGATTGTAATGCAGAAGAAATTATGGCATTTCACAGATTCTCAGTGTCATGACAGCCTTGAAGAGGTGATGCTTGATAAATTAGCAATTCAATGGGTTCCTATTACTTTCATGCTCAATCAACCTCAAGAGTATTTTCTTAAGCGTGATCATATCACAGCTGCAACCTGCCACTGGCAGAGCAAAAGCACATAATCAAAGACAATGATTTCATTTAACTTTGAAAGATGCATGTATAAATGGGTCCACATCACTATTCAGATTCAAGAAATGAGACATGAATTTAGTGAATCATAAAATCATGCCGGTGAAAATTGAATTGAAAACTTAACATTTCAGCCAAGAAAGCAGGAATAATACTGCGACTTTTTCATGAAGACTTCCATTATAATGCGGCTCATGAAATTCCCTTGATAATCAGTTTGATTTCCGCTTAGTTAGGATGCTTCTCAGCAAATATTCATTCCTTTTGATATCCAACTTGTTTCATACTACTTATATAGGACAGTCATCTCGGTAGTATATAAATTGGCAATATTTTGACTTTTTGAAACTGCTCAAATAATTTCTTGGACCACGGGAACGTAATCCTCGCAAGAAACTGAATCTTTTGAAATCCAAAATTTTCACTTTATACAGATACTTTTTTGAGTCGACTAACTCTATGGTTGTAACACTTTAATTTGTCTAAGTGCTTGGTAATTATGCGTGCATGCATGATGTATGTACATGTACTTGAATATGCGCTAAGTAAGAAACGGGGCCAGGCCTAATACCCCATGCACGGGTCATCTGATCCTTTTCTCCAATTATTAGTGCTTTATGTCATGAAATTTAATACCTGTGTAAAATGTATAATTGAAACTCAGCTTGTTTGGAGAATAATTATATTTTCTATTCTGTTGACATGAGAAGAAAACTTCTCGGTAACAGAAATGTAAGCACAGATTTGAGTTGCGACATTTATGGACATGTGAGAATTCGAAGGAAGTCTTTTTATCAGATGTTTATATTTCAAAGCTATCCTAGGCGTTTCGTTTCGTCAGGAGAATGAACGGAGCGTGCGCTGTGTCTCGTAGAACGGAATGATCACATTTCAACATTCTGCACATTAAAGACAGCTAAGAGAGACAATACAGAAGTAAATAGCATCTAAGTAAACAAACATTAATGATAAATGAAGATAGATGTTAGAAAACAGAAGATTGAGTCAATATCACTTGTTTCATTTCCGGAATTGACAGACATGCATTAGTGGTCTCCGTGGCACAGTGGTGAAGTGCTTGGCCCAGCGATCCTTTGGTGCAGAAGTCGAACCCCGAGAGTGTCATTGGAAGTCGACAGGAAGGGCATCCGGTCTCCGCGGCACAGTGGTTAAGGACTTGGCTTAGCAATCCTTTGGTGCAGAAGTCGATCCCCGAGAGAATCATTGGAAGTCGGCAGGAAGGGCATCCAGTCTCCGTGGCACAGTGGTTAAGGACGTGGTCTAGCGATCTTTCAGTCCAGAGGTCGATCCCCGAGAATGTCATTGGAAGTCGGCAGGAAGGGCATCTGGACCAAAAGCACCACAACGCTCCATAAGTCTGACTATGGCAGCACCGTCCAAGCCCCAAGTATGGAGCAGTAGTGACGTTAAAGCCTCATTTTTTCTTAATCTATGATGAATTCGGATAATCAATGAAAGGCGTTGTTTGTCATTTGTACATATTGCAATGTTAAGTCTATCAGTGAAACCAACTATTCCATTAATGAATCACATGATCAAGAATTACATATCTTCAGCTCTTTTTGCTGATCAAATTATATACAAGGGGCAGCGGCATCATCAATCTTGATTGTCATGATTTTCTTGTGACCTTCATACTGTTGCGATGTGTTAACTTTTATCAAATATTACAGAATTCAACCATTCATTAGGACTACAAAATCCAAAGGCTAGAATTCTGAAAGCAATTTTGAGTAATTTGAAAATGAAGTATTAACGTCAAGAATCTCCTTTAAGTTCATCGAAGGATTCTGAAAGTAAATATCATGGCTACATGGAAATGATTCAAATGAAAGAACTGGTGTCCAGAAATTTTGTTATTCTGGAAGGAAAACCATTGGTCTTAACTTATAGACATTTTGCAATAACATTGTAATATAAACACATTTTCATGAAATTTTGTACATACGCTGCTAATGCTTACGTTTGTCAATCTATCTTAAATCCTATCACTGTAGAATTTGCCTTTACAGCAGAGTATTTCAAGAACAAGATTTAGTTATACTTTGAGAATGGTATATCACTAATTCTCCGAATGCTTGGAACTAACAGACTTACATAAATTCATTATTGCATAGAAGAATTTAGAATTACATTATTTAGAAGCATTCAGAATTACATTATTGCTTATCGAATAGAAAATCGGGCTAGAATCTCAATTTTTTCTCAATTGTAGGAAGCCCAAAAAACACGATCAGTGCATGCAAAGCGAATCCTTTATGCTGCTGAGGCCTTTCGACCGCCACCGTCGGTCATCATCTTTAATTTATTGCTTGTACTATATTGGATTACTGAATTTATTAGTGGACGTCATCAGCAAGTCAAGATCAAGGATGCATTATCTTCGACCGGTACTGTAGAGAGTGGGGTCCCTCAGGGATCGGTCTTGGGACAGTGCATCTTCCTCATCTATATTAATGACATTACTCATGCAGTGAAAGGAAAAAATTGTCTATTTGCTGACGATGTCAAGATTTACATGGAAAGCTTAGATGGTGACTTTACAAGATCATCGGCCTGGCAGCTTTTTAAGGTTCTCACTGCATTGTCAAAACGCACCTCAAAAGCCATATCTCGTGCCTATCTAGTTTTAAAGTGCCTGATAATTAATGATCCTCGAATCCTTGTACAAGCCTTAATATTGCACCCAAGTGTCGAGTCCTTCTCTCATAAAATACATTAAAGCCGTGGAAAATGTACAGAAGTATTTTACCAAACAAATGTGCCGCCGTGCTGGTGTAGCATTTATCAATTACTCCGATCGACTTCAAGTTCTTGGTTTGAAATCTTTCAAATATAGAAGAATATTTCTTGACCTCGGTCTTCGTATTCAAACTTTTGAACAACTTTGTCTTCATCTCGTACCCGTGGTCATTCTTCAAAGTTGAATGGCCGTCATCATAGCAACATTAACAAATTCTATTTTAGTCATCGTATTTCTGGTGCCTGGAATTCCCTCTCCGAACTGTTCATTTCATCCAAAACTTTACATTTGTCTAAATCGCGTCTACACAAATTCGATCTTTCTATTCATTGTAATGCACACTATTCCCATAACGCAGTTCATGCTTTTGCATTGTCATCTTGGCTTCACGCAAGTGTCCCTTGGGACCTATGCTTGCCCTTTGCTGTTTTTGCAATAAAATATGTTATTGTTATATCGGCACAAGGGGCAGATATAAAATGCTTGCCCTTTGCTGTTTTTGCAATAAAATATGTTATTGTTATATCGGCACAAGGGGCAGATATAAAATGCTTGCCCTTTGCTGTTTTTGCAATAAAATATGTTATTGTTATATCGGCACAAGAGGCAGATATAAAATGCTTGCCCTTTGCTGTTTTTGCAATAAAATATGTTATTGTTATATCGGCACAAGGGGCAGATATAAAATGCTTGCCCTTTGCTGTTTTTGCAATAAAATATGTTATTGTTATATCGGCACAAGGGGCAGATATAAAATGCTTGCCCTTTGCTGTTTTTGCAATAAAATATATTATTGTTATATCGGCAACGTATTGGCTACCAATCTTAATGACGCGCTTTCATATCGGTCTGCACATAATTTGCTTTATAGCACTACAGTCAGCGGTGGCTTAAATCATTCAAGATTCGTCCAGAAATCGTCAACTGACTACTTACCTTGCCCACATTCCTAGTCTCCGAATCTGCTAACTCCACGCGCGGGTTTGTTGGAACTCCGAACTTAGTTGATGCCGATCCCATAACCTACGACTCTTCCTGCAAATGAAATGCATGTACTAGAAATATGGCTTTGAAAAGCGTCATTTAGTCATTGAAATCCTTGCAAGCAGCAAAATGATCAAACTATCAATGCAACATGAAATATAAAAAACTCGTAGATCTATGATTTATGAAGGAAGTTTTCATCTGATTTAAATTGTGAAGGGATCTTTCTATCATAGACATCTGATTTCTGAATGCTCCTTTCTTTCATAGACATCTGATTTCTGAATGCTCCTTTCTTTCATAGACATCTGATTTCTGAATGCTCCTTTCTTTCATAGACATCTGATTTCCGAACGCCTCTTTCTTTCATAGACATCTGATTTCTGAACGCCTCTTTCTTTCATAGACATCTGATTTCTGAATGCTCCTTTCCTTCATAGACATCTGATTTCTGAATGCTCCTTTCTTTCATAGACATCTGATTTCTGAACGCCTCTTTCTTTCATAGACATCTGATTTCTGAATGCTCCTTTCTTTCATAGACATCTGATTTCTGAAAGCTCCTTTCTTTCATAGAAAGCTGATTTCTGAACGCCTCTTTCTTTCATAGACATCTGATTTCTGAACGCCTCTTTCTTTCATAGACATCTGATTTCTGAATGCTCCTTTCTTTCATAGACATCTGATTTCTGAAAGCTCCTTTCTTTCATAGACATCTGATTTCTGAAAGCTCCTTTCTTTCATAGACATCTGATTTCTGAAAGCTCCTTTCTTTCATAGACATCTGATTTCTGAATGCTCCTTTCTTTCATAGAAAGCTGATTTCTGAACGCCTCTTTCTTTCATAGAAAGCTGATTTCTGAAAGCTCCTTTCTTTCATAGACATCTGATTTCTGAAAGCTCCTTTCTTTCATAGACATCTGATTTCTGAAAGCTCCTTTCTTTCATAGACATCTGATTTCTGAAAGCTCCTTTCTTTCATAGAAAGCTGATTTCTGAACGCCTCTTTCTTTCATAGACATCTGATTTCCGAACGCCTCTTTCTTTCATAGACATCTGATTTCTGAACGCCTCTTTCTTTCATAGACATCTGATTTCTGAATGCTCCTTTCTTTCATAGACATCTGATTTCTGAATGCTCCTTTCTTTCATAGACATCTGATTTCTGAACGCCTCTTTCTATCATAGACATCTGATTTCTGAACGCCTCTTTCTTTCATAGACATCTGATTTCTGAATGCTCCTTTCTTTCATAGACATCTGATTTCTGAAAGCTCCTTTCTTTCATAGACATCTGATTTCTGAAAGCTCCTTTCTTTCATAGAAAGCTGATTTCTGAATGCTCCTTTCTTTCATAGACATCTGATTTCTGAACGCTTCTTTCTTTCATAGACATCTTATTTCTGAACGCCTCTTTCTTTCATAGACATCTGATTTCTGAACGCCTCTTTCTTTCATAGACATCTGATTTCTGAATGCTCCTTTCTTTCATAGACATCTGATTTCTGAACGCCTCTTTCTTTCATAGACATCTGATTTCTGAATGCTCCTTTCTTTCATAGACATCTGATTTCTGAATGCTCCTTTCTTTCATAGACATCTGATTTCTGAACGCCTCTTTCTTTCATAGACATCTGATTTCTGAATGCTCCTTTCTTTCATAGACATCTGATTTCTGAAAGCTCCTTTCTTTCATAGACATCTGATTTCTGAACGCCTCTTTCTATCATAGACATCTGATTTCTGAATGCTCCTTTCTTTCATAGAAAGCTGATTTCTGAACGCCTCTTTCTTTCATAGACATCTGATTTCTGAACGCCTCTTTCTTTCATAGACATCTGATTTCTGAATGCTCCTTTCTTTCATAGACATCTGATTTCTGAATGCTCCTTTCTTTCATAGAAAGCTGATTTCTGAACGCCTCTTTCTTTCATAGAAAGCTGATTTCTGAATGCTCCTTTCTTTCATAGAAAGCTGATTTCTGAACGCCTCTTTCTTTCATAGAAAGCTGATTTCTGAACGCCTCTTTCTTTCATAGACATCTGATTTCTGAATGCTCCTTTCTTTCATAGACATCTGATTTCTGAATGCGCTTTCTATCATAGACATCTGATTTCTGAATGCTCCTTTCTTTCATAGAAAGCTGATTTCTGAACGCCTCTTTCTTTCATAGACATCTGATTTCTGAACGCCTCTTTCTTTCATAGACATCTGATTTCTGAATGCTCCTTTCTTTCATAGACATCTGATTTCTGAATGCTGATTTCTGAATGCTCCTTTCTTTCATAGAAAGCTGATTTCTGAACGCCTCTTTCTTTCATAGAAAGCTGATTTCTGAATGCTCCTTTCTTTCATAGAAATCTGATTTCTGAACGCCTCTTTCTTTCATAGAAAGCTGATTTCTGAACGCCTCTTTCTTTCATAGACATCTGATTTCTGAATGCTCCTTTCTTTCATAGACATCTGATTTCTGAATGCTCCTTTCTTTCATAGACATCTGATTTCTGAATGCTGATTTCTGAATGCTCCTTTCTTTCATAGAAAGCTGATTTCTGAACGCCTCTTTCTTTCATAGAAAGCTGATTTCTGAATGCTCCTTTCTTTCATAGAAAGCTGATTTCTGAACGCCTCTTTCTTTCATAGACATCTGATTTCTGAATGCTCCTTTCTTTCATAGACATCTGATTTCTGAACGCCTCTTTCTATCATAGACATCTGATTTCCGAACGCCTCTTTCTTTCATAGACATCTGATTTCTGAACGCCTCTTTCTTTCATAGAAAGCTGATTTCTCAACGCTTCTTTCTTTCATAGAAAGCTGATTTCTGAACGCCTCTTTCTTTCATAGAAAGCTGATATCTCAACGCTTCTTTCTTTCATAGACATCTGATTTCTGAATGCTCCTTTCTTTCATAGACATCTTATTTCTCAATGCTCCTTTCTTGCATAGACATCTGATTTCTGAATGCTCCTTTCTTTCATAGACATCTGATTTCTGAACGCCTCTTTCTTTCATAGACATCTGATTTCTGAATGCTCCTTTCTTTCATAGACATCTGATTTCTGAACGCCTCTTTCTTTCATAGACATCTGATTTCTGAATGCTCCTTTCTTTCATAGACATCTGATTTCTGAATGCTCCTTTCTTTCATAGACATCTTATTTCTCAATGCTCCTTTCTTTCATAGACATCTGATTTCTGAATGCTCCTTTCTTTCATAGACATCTGATTTCTGAACGCCTCTTTCTTTCATAGACATCTTATTTCTGAATGCTCCTTTCTTTCATAGACATCTGATTTCTGAATGCTCCTTTCTTTCATAGACATCTGATTTCTGAATGCTCCTTTCTTTCATAGACATCTTATTTCTGAATGCTCCTTTCTTTCATAGACATCTGATTTCTGAACGCCTCATTCTTTCATAGACATCTGATTTCTGAATGCTCCTTTCTTTCATAGACATCTTATTTCTCAATGCTCCTTTCTTTCATAGACATCTGATTTCTGAATGCTCCTTTCTTTCATAGGAAGCTGATTTCTGAATGCTCCTTTCTTTCATAGACATCTTATTTCTGAATGCTCCTTTCTTTCATAGACATCTGATTTCTGAATGCGCTTTCTATCATAGACATCTGATTTCTGAATGCTCCTTTCTTTCATAGACATCTTATTTCTGAATGCTCGTTTCTTTCATAGGCATCTGATTTCTGAATGCTCCTTTCTTTCATAGACATCTTATTTCTGAATGCTCCTTTCTTTCATAGACATCTGATTTCTGAATGCTCCTGTCTTTCATAGACATCTGATTTCTGAATGCTCCTTTCTTTCATAGAAAGCTGATTTCTGAACGCCTCTTTCTTTCATAGACATCTGATTTCTGAATGCTCCTTTCTTTCATAGAAAGCTGATTTCTGAATGCTCCTTTCTTTCATAGACATCTGATTTCTGAATGCTCCTTTCTTTCATAGACATCTTATTTCAGAATGCTCCTTTCTTTCATAGACATCTGATTTCTGAACGCCTCTTTCTTTCATAGACATCTGATTTCTGAATGCTCCTTTCTTTCATAGACATCTTATTTCTCAATGCTCCTTTCTTTCATAGACATCTGATTTCTGAATGCTCCTTTCTTTCATAGACATCTTATTTCTGAATGCGCTTTCTATCATAGAAAGCTGATTTCTGAACGCCTCTTTCTTTCATAGACATCTGATTTCTGAATGCTCCTTTCTTTCATAGACATCTGATTTCTGAATGCTCCTTTCTTTCATAGACATCTGATTTCTGAATGCGCTTTCTATCATAGACATCTGATTTCTGAATGCTCCTTTCTTTCATAGACATCTTATTTCTGAATGCTCGTTTCTTTCATAGGCATCTGATTTCTGAATGCTCCTTTCTTTCATAGACATCTTATTTCTGAATGCTCCTTTCTTTCATAGAAAGCTGATTTCTGAACGCCTCTTTCTTTCATAGACATCTGATTTCTGAATGCTTCTTTCTTTCATAGAAAGCTGATTTCTGAACGCTTATTTCTTTCATAGACATCTGATTTCTGAATGCTCCTTTCTATCATAGACATCTGATTTCTGAACGCCTCTTTCTTTCATAGACATCTGATTTCTGAATGCCTCTTTCTTTCATAGACATCTGATTTCTGAATGCTCCTTTCTTTCATAGACATCTGATTTCTGAATGCTCCTTTCTTTCATAGACATCTGATTTCTGAACGCCTCTTTCTTTCATAGACATCTGATTTCTGAATGCTCCTTTCTTTCATAGACATCTGATTTCTGAAAGCTCCTTTCTATCATAGAAAGCTGATTTCTGAACGCCTCTTTCTTTCATAGACATCTGATTTCTGAACGCCTCTTTCTTTCATAGACATCTGATTTCTGAATGCTCCTTTCTTTCATAGACATCTGATTTCTGAATGCTCCTTTCTTTCATAGACATCTGATTTCTGAACGCCTCTTTCTTTCATAGACATCTTATTTCTGAAAGCTCCTTTCTTTCATAGACATCTGATTTCTGAATGCTCCTTTCTTTCATAGACACCTGATTTTTGAATGCTCCTTTCTTTCATAGACATCTGATTTCTGAATGCGCTTTCTATCATAGACATCTGATTTCTGAACGCCTCTTTCTTTCATAGACATCTGATTTCTGAATGCGCTTTCTATCATAGAAAGCTGATTTCTGAACGCCTCTTTCTTTCATAGACATCTGATTTCTGAAAGCTCCTTTCTTTCACATGGAGCTATTATCAAGAGGGATCTTCCTTTCACAGATTTGAAATTTAAAAATGGCATAAAACTTTAATTCGATAAGTAACTTATGAAATATCCTGACGCTAACTGAATGGTTTCAAGCAGTTGGTACATCAAGCCCTCTAGTCGAAAGCTTAGAAAAAGATAGAAACAAAATGCAAAAGTGGTAATCCTTATTGTGATGCTATTAGGATTTCTCAAGAAGACTGATTATGTAGTAAACTGCTTCCACAAGGGGATAGCAGAAACAGGATAACCTTTTCCTAAACAGGATAGGAACACTTCGAAGTAGCATAGAAGAAAAGACAGGTGTCGGTTAAGACACCTCGCGCTTTTAAGACAAAAAATGTAGCATCTGCATAAAGATAACAGAACATCATTGACAATCTTCTAAAAATTCAAGAACGTCATGATATCATGGCAATACCTGAAAAGTCGAAAAATTGAGACATGAAGTTTAAGTAAGTGCGAAGATAACATTATGGGTAAAATAACAGAAATTAGTATTTTGTGTAAACTAGGTTGGATGGAGTACTAAAATTTCACTGCTCAAAAATGATTGCATCGTTTAAACAATAGAAATTAAAAGAAGCCGAGTTTGTTTGCTTAAAACCAAAAAACAGGACAATGACAAAAGCAGAACCAACCAATAAATAAACTAATTGTGTAATTCCTTAGTTTTCTTTGTTCTACATGCAAATATCGCAAGAATTTCCTCTGAAGTTAATCTGATCAAAGGCTGTAAAACAATATCTACTTTGAAACAGCAGGTCATGCTTGCTAAGAAAATTATCGTCCAAAACTTGCTAAGAAATTATCTCCATTACATACTCGACATAATCTTCACGACATACATGGTCATCAGTGGCTTCGATATCCATATACGGAGGTCTTCCGATATCCCAGGCAAGCATGGAAACTTTTCAATGCGAATGTAAAACCAATTTCAATACTCTCCCGATATGTTTAATGCCGAGTAAAATGAATAAAGAATAAAAATCGCCAGATGTTTCGGGTCCAGATCCTTTGTCAATGGCAGAACACTTAATAATGAATGACTTCTGCACTTCTACACTTGTAACAGAACAGCTCCTGTTGTTTCGTGACGCCTGTTCATGCTTGACTTGTGCAAGTTGATAAGTCGCGATTCCACCAAACTTGTATCAACCGAATCATTCAGACATCTCAAATATTGAATGCTAAAATCTTCTATGTTACTGACGTCACAAATTTTAGTGTGATCTGACAAAGCACTTGCACTATTTTTGTTTTTAATACTATTGTAGTGTTCATTATACCTTACATAAAAAGGACGAGAAGTTTTTCCTATGTACCTAGCATTGCATTTATTACACGTGAATTGATACCCACGCAGGTCTTTTCACAGTTAAATTTCTCTGGTAGCTGGCTACATACTTTACAATTATCATGTTTTTTTTATCTGGGGTCATCAAAAATTAATTGAACCTCAATTAATTGATGTCAATTAATTGATTGCGCTGAATTTCATTTATCAATTAATTTATTATATTCAACTCAATATCAATTAATTGATTGTTTTCAATTCCAATTATCAATTAATTGATTGCTGTATGTCCCAATATCAATTGATTCATTGATTCATAATCAATTAATTGGTTCAATTATTTATCAAGTTTCATTCCATTGCAATATACCGGTATAACATTACAATTCACCTAAGATTTTCGCTTCTTCCTGCGCATCCACTATACAAAATTCATTCTGCTGACTCAATCTGACACCTCTCAACTCTCTGATCTACTGCATATTCTTCAACATGATTGCCCTTTCTTGTCAAGCTTCGAAAGTCATTATCCATGGTATTTGAAATTATGTTGATAAAGTAGCCTAGTATTAAGCTGAGAGTTCATAAAACGATGATAATTATTGAAATCTGAATCAGTAAAATCAGTGAACATCAAAACTATGGGGATGCACAATGATCATACAATATTAATACCGGCATTTTAACTGATTGAATCGAGTTCCAATATGAATACAATTATTCTAGGCTAACTCTATTTTATAAAAATATAGGCCTACATGTTTTTCCATTGATTAATTAATAATTATCGATCAGTTAATTGATAAATTCAATTATCAATAAATTGATTGGATACATTTCAATATCAATTAATTGATTGTCTGTAATTCCGATTACCAATTAATTGATTGCCCAGGAGTGCAATGCCAATTAATTGATTGGTGAAACTTTCAATTAAAATTAATTGATTGGTAAAAATATCAATTACAATTAATTGATTGGACTGAGCAATTTTATTGCAATCAATTTTTGATGACCCCTGTTTTTTATTGTTGATTTGGTTTTCAAGACATTGCGCAACTTTTTGTTACCGCAACTTACAATCCGCACATTCAATGTATGTTTACGAATTAAGTCATTGATTTTTCTTACTAAACTATGACTTATGAAGGGTAACTTTAAAACGCACTTATCGGTATTGTCCTTGTTATTTTTCCTAGTTGGTCTCTTTGCCATGACAAAATCCTTTTCACTATATCCGTTAGCCTTAAGTGTATTTAGGCATTGCTTTTCGGACTGAGTCACCTTATCTTTACTGAGTGTTTCACTACATCTCTCATGGACGCTCAAAATACTTTGTTTTACGAGATTTGATTTTACACTACTAGGTAGCCAACTGTCCTTCTTTTATGTATTTCCTGAGGCTAGGTCTTTAGTGTACTTTTGATACATAATCTTTTGAAGAAGATTAGATTGTGTAGACTCCGGAAGTCATTCATTATTAAGTGTTCTGCCATTGACAAACGGTCTGGACCCGAAACGTCTGGCGATTTTTATTCTTTAGTCATTTTACTCGGCATTAAACATATCGGGAGAGTATTGAAATTGGTTTTACATTCGCATTGAATTATGGTCCTCCCGCCCTCTACCATGTCATATGGAAACTTTTGACTGAATTCGCTTACGCTTCACACGAATACTGTTACTTCGAAAGGTAATGATTCGGATTAGGTTAGGAACTTCCCTTGTCATCTGTTGAGGGGTAGACATAACACGCTTGCTGTCCTGAAACTGGCTGTGATAGCCGCATTATTGGGCAGTTGTTATCCTTTCACTAAAAAGATAAAAAATATATGAATACTACCTAAGTACATCTTTTAGTTTTTACTTACATATAATCTATTGAAAAACACTCAATACTTGAATCGAGAAGCAATTTGTAAATGAAAGATGCCACAAGTCGTTTCGAAGTCATTTATAAGGCAAAGTCACAAGAAGAAAAAGTAAAAAATTCACACCAAGATCTTTCGACCTGATCTCATCGGGTGTACCCAATCTTATGTACCCCGGTACTTTTTCTTTTTAATTTCGTGACTTCGACCTATGAATGACTTCGAACCGGCTTGTGGCATCTTTCATTTACAAAATATATTCTATTACAGAATACACAGCTACATGTACGTGTTTCTGAACTATTGTCTAGAAGATTTCTGACGACTTTGAAAACCCGCGAGGAAGTAGTCGATAAGTAGTTACTTTTTTCTCATGCTCTTCTCGCATACCATCGATGTGAAATTACGTCATCAACATGGTAGATATGAATGACGAATCTTTTCAGTTATCTCTATAAAAATTATCTTCGGTACCATCCAGATGAAATCCTCTTTTTTAATATCATCCGCGCGAAAATTGTCAAAGCCACATCAATCTTGCTCAACGAAATTGTTCACACGGGCCAATCTACTATTATTTAAATGCCTATATATGGCACTATTCCGTGTAATTTACAGTCTTTCGCAACTATGCATTGAACTAATAAATGTCATTCGTTCCTTCACTCTCATCACAAGCAAGAATGTCTGTCTGACCTACATTTCTGTGAATTTCTTATGGAAATGAATACCTATACATTTCTTATAGAGATCTGATCCTGAGAAATTCACTTTCACTTTTAACTAATCAAATGCCAGTGTTATCAAAAATATGGAGAGAATCACAAGTTGAGTTACCGGGTAATATTGTACATTCGTTACTGAGGCTTTTAAGTCACATCAATAGCTCGTACATCAAACGTCAACGTCTTATTATCTTCACTTACTGGAGTAATAGCCACTTTCGTTGATACTACTTTCCCATTACTCATGAGAATCATCAAAAGTTATCTTCATCTATAATTTTTATCCACAATTGATCAGAAGTGACTGGACAAAAAATGTCTTAATGTGAGCACGATTGTTTCTGTCTATCAGCTTCACAAAAATACATGTGCTATTGTCACACGAAGGTCTTTCTTTATAAAGGTCACTCAAAACAAAAAATCCGACGCTTCGGCATAGCATTTTAAAATGAATCTTTTAGCGTCAGATTTTAGTGAGTCAGATTCAACAAGGCACTAGTTGGTACCATGAAAAGCAGGGAATCGGAGTCCTATCATTTTGATAGGACTTCGACTCCGACTCCGGGGGTTGATATGGCTCCGACTCCGACTCCGGGTGGCAACAACCTTTTTTTGAAAAACTGGTAGCCTACATCATAGATCATTATAGGCTTAGCTGAACCAATGTTAGTGATCATTGCTGTATCAATTATCAATCATTTTCGATGAAAGTTGATCAGATGTCGCTTTCAGTTGGATGCATGCGACTCGGCTCCTCCCATCTTCTTGATGTGTGCTTCACACGGTTTTTCTACAGTCTCTACCAGGCAGGAAAATCTCCCAGCCTTCTCCAAAAAATATGTATACACTTTAGATCTTAATATGCGCTTTGGAGGAGGGATCCCACACGATTAACGTGAGGGCAAGAGGATAATGTTCTCAAACAAACTAATACTTTACCTTTGTCTCCGATGTGACCTTTGGCGCGTAGGTGTGATCGAGGCTAGGAAGGCTTGTCTTCTCTACTAAATCATCGAGTGAAAAGACAATCCTTTTTTCACTATCACGGTTCATTCCCTCAAATATTACAAGCTTTGCATGCAACAGTGTCTGTACTTTTGTTTGACGGAGAAAGTTGACATCAAAACAGTGATAGTTATGCACGAGGATAAATAATTTGTTTGTATTATATTTCGGGTCTAGATATAGGCCGGAATCCGGAGTCCGGAGTCCTATCATTTGACAGGACTCCGACTCCGATTCCAGCAAAAATGATAGGACTCCGGGAATCCGACTCCGAATGTATTTTTAACACCTACTCATGCACACAGGATATCACGAAATCATAACAACTAATGATTAAATCATCAAAAGACGTAGAAATTTCACAAGACATGTGGAGTTTAACAGATGTTTGAATTTAGAAATAAAATAGCATTCTTTGGTCTCTCTTATGCTCTTATTGGCATCCCAAGAAAGTTGAAAAAACGGCATAGCTTTGAACCTTTCAAAGTTTCAAGATTTGAAGCGATTCAAAGGTATGCTGTTTTTTCAACTTTCTTGGGATGCCAATAAGAGCACAAGAGAGGCCAAAGAAAGCTATTTTATTTCTAAATTCAAACATCTGTTAAACTCCACATGTCTTGTGTAATTTCTACATGTCTTTAGATGATTTAATCATTAGTTGTCATGATTTCGTGATATCCTGTGTGCATGAGTAGGTGTTAAAAATACATTCGAAACCGGTCGCACATCACAGGGATCTGACTTTTGGTTTTTATTTTTTTATTTTTTATTCATCTAAATCACCATATCTTCTGCTCTTTTTGCTTATATATATATATATCCAAATGACTAACTTATTATACGAAACTCACTTTATTGCGGAATTTCTTCTGAGCAATCATCAAATTTTTGGATTTACCCCACCTAGCAAATGTTAAATAATTCTATATAAACCTAGCAATCCTGAACGCTAGTGAATAAAAAGGCTAATCTATGCTAATCTATGTCAAATAATAAGAAGCCAAACCATCAAATAGAGACGCAGCACTGATAAAATCAGATATTTGACATGTAAAGGACGTCAGGGGAGTGCCCTTCCATTGGGATTGACATTGCAGCATATAAGATTCAACACTACATGAATGCATTATCGGATGGGCACTGTCGAAGGAGTCCTCAGCGCCTCTAATTGGTTGATCCTGATTTTGTGTTTACCAATAGACACAGAGGTAAAGAAGCATTTATGCATTGCGATTGCCGCATATGTTGACATTTGTTGCCATATGATAGCGGTTTCACGCTATTCGGTTTCTCATGACATGGATTCACACGTCTGAGAGCAGAATATTGCATTGATCTTCTGTTATTTGTGAATTGTAATGACTTCCGTTGAGCAACTTTTGATAAAAGATAAATATTGACGAGTGCGTTGCTGAATTTAAAATCAGCTGATAGCATGCATGACATTAATGTGTGTGATTCCTACAACGAAAGCGATGGGAAACTAGAGCCATCTAGCTGATCAATCAGAAATTAACACAGTCTAAATTAAACACTGTACGCTATAGGTCATAGTCAATAAAGAAAGGAAGTTGCAGTAATATATATTTGGTTCACGAAAAATCAATTTTGATGGTTTTGTCAAGTGTGTGCAGAATTACAATAGCAAAGAATTGTTCTTTCGTGCCACACCTGACACAGCAGTCACAAGCCCCTCGAAAACGACTACAGAATATTTTGCGCAAATATAAATGTGTTAACCAGTTGAATATTGAGCATGTGCATCTCACAGGTAGATGCCTTGCGAATTTCAGTGTGTGCTAATTGATTCATCCACTAACGCAACTTGTTCTGCTCGGAGATAACCAAAAATTCCAATAAAAGTTTTGTAATTCTGAGAAGACGCCCCCACAAAGCGAATTTTGAGCAGCTGGTTATTTGGACATGCTTGGTGTGAATCATGATGCACAGAGAGCAACGCGCTCAAGAAGCAAATTACTGTGATGGTACATACTTTGACTTTTCAAGTGAAAGCAGTAGGTTGCCTCATTGCTATGTTCTTACTGTAATACTGTTAGCACTACCTTCATCACTATATTAACGATCGATGCCAGTGGCGCATCCAGGATTTCGTTTATTTGTTGTTGGGGCAGAATTCCTGAGATGGATTATGTTACTGGCAGCTCCGAGAAATTTGTGACTGGCCAAATTCAATCTTAGAAGTTCTATCTGAGGCAAAGGCAATGCAGACATAGGCCCATTCCAATCTGACTATTCTTCTCCAAATAATGGCAACACAACCCGTTACAACAGCAACGGAGCGACGGCTTAGGTGGTTCGGTCATATCAAGCGTCGACATGTAGATGAACCAATCACGTAGGTGCTCAATGTGATGGTCGAAGGTTCCCGTCCTCGTGGAAGACCGAGGAAGACATGGCTTCAGATTGTCAATGAGGCCATGAAGGAGATGGGGATATCTGCGAGTGAGGCTCAGGACACTTCTCGATGGAGAAGTCTCACATCGTCCAACCCTCAACAGAAGAGGAAAAGAAGACGTTAGAAGGAGAAAGTAAGTAAGTAAGTACTGCCCGTTACAACAGAAACATATGAAAGATCCTTTTGCGTTGAAGTGGCTGTTGTCTAATGTTTATACCCATGCAATTAAATAGATAAATTATTTTTGCATAATTAACTATTTAATGTGGATGATGGAGGCCTAAAATGTAATATCATGCTGGTGATATAATGGTAAGTACCTTTATTTTAAGATAATATCGGTTATCAAATTCCCAGTGAGTATTTCATTAATATTTTTTATCCATTTCTCCATTCTACAGCATATTTTTTACGACTGATTATAATTTTCAATCAATATCTTACACATATTTGACTCAGTGACTTGTCTTAGTAGGTTCGCCGTCAAGATAATCATAACACCTAGAAGAGCTACCAGTGATTGACCTTGATCTTTTTTATGATTGAAAGATACGTAGGCCCGAGGTGGATAGATAGTCCTAGTGTGTAGTCCAATAGACTTTTCATATTCACATCAGTCAACAAACTCTTGTCACTCTCTGAACGAAGAATTTCGATAAAACTTAATGTCAGCTTCAGTTTTGCGCTTGATTTATAACTTAAGGCATAGGGCCCACTAGAGTTCCATTACTGGGGAACCTGGCTGCGCCACTGATGGATGGCCACCATCAAAGAGATAATTTCAGTCAATGCTATTTAGAGGATGATTGAATGTGAATATTTTCAAACATAAATCCCTCAAGAACATCCGAAATATCTCGATTTTCTTCTCACATAAAGCGGCGAATCTCCACTAAAAATTTAAGCGATTCACTGCAGTTACCTAGCAAACCTAACAAATCAACACATTTGTATATATTTGTTAGAGTGCTACTTATCTATGTCAAAAGTTAAAACAATTCAAAAACGCATCTCATACAGACCGCAGAAAATTCACATTAATTCACTTGCAGCATGCTCATCGATGTTGGTGGAGTGAAGATGTTCAAGAAAGAGCCAAAAAGTTGCTAACTTCAAACTTTGTGGCATCCTGTACAAGGAAACATTAAAAACGATTTGGTTCAATCATAGAGCATGACTGCCAGATCCATGCTTGATCAAAGAGGAAAGGAAAAATTATACATATGCGTTGGCTATACATTCTTGACTGAATGGAGCCAAGACCGGAAACATTTTATCAAAATCTTCCAAACGTAGAGACAGAGATAGAGATGATGGAGCGGTACGTAGTCACATGAGCATTGACATCTGTGGGATCTGCCATCGTTTAGGTTCTGTTGCCATGATGATGTCAATTTCGAGGAACACTTCATCACTACGTAGTTTCCACTTCCCACAGTTCAATCTCTGAAAACTTTTGAACTTAAGAAGTTATAATTACACTGTCAAAGCAAGATTCCAAGAAAAAGTATAGCACAGATATATTCGACAACAAATATTGAAGCTGCAGGGGAATTGCCATGACAAAGTTTTCAATATCATAATTTCAAGTCATCATCCTTCAAATAGAGAATTACAAAGTATTCAATTCGTTTAAATTCAGCAAACAATACTTATTCAATCAATTCCATGATAATGAATATTCGCACACAAGTTTCGTTCATGAAAGCTCAGCTGTTGTCTGTTCCCACCCAAGATCTTTATGATTATGAATGCCAGAATTTTGTTCCCGTGATTCAGGACAGATTATTGTATTATATTGCACAGCGATCTTCACGATCACAGGTTCAACTGCATGAGTTTAAGCCTGTCACTCATCAGAAAAATCAATAATAAATTAAGATGTTATCATCAAAAGTTCAGTTATCTCATAAGTAATTCCAATAAGAAATATGTTTTTCATGGATTTTGCTCCTGCTTATTTATGAAATCAGCAATGTAAGAATTGAATTTTGTGTGTTTGGTTGAATTCTGAATTTGATTGTTAAATATCTCTAAGTTTCTACTTAGATTACAGTTTCATAGCTAGTTTGCGTTCAACGTTGCAACTTGCCCAGTAGAGCTCATTACAACTCGTTGCATTTAGATGATTGCGAAAAGGTGTATGTAATAGAAATTGTTGCAGTTGTACGTCGGGTTTTCACCGCCATTTTATAGATATCTTTTGGAGTTTACACAATGTTTCTTTTGCATTTTTGTCTGGCCTTGGATCTTAGCGATTGCGTTTGAGTGGTGTTAACGATCATGAAGAAGTAAAAATATCCAAAGAGTCATAATGGAGTGAATCAAATATACTTGTACAAAGATTGAGTAGCAAAAGAGTCAAGATAGTCAAGTTTCCTCGTGTCATACTCATGAACTGTAGCATGATTGATCAATCCTTGGCTTATTAACAAGCTGGTTTTTCCAAAGAGTGATCTTAAACTGTGATCGACAGACTAGGTTTTCAAGTATCTTGTGAAATCGATGTTCGTGAAATGTAAGTAAGTGTAAATGCGAAGTAAGATTTGTAAGTGCATGTTTTAGGCCATCTCACTTACTACTCCCGATTTTGTGCAATTGACCTTGCTTTAATTTGAAGCTGACTTGGTTTTGATGCTTTATAAACCATTGGAAATTGGCGACTGAACAGAAACTGGGCATGTGTGACAACCTGGATTACACAGAATATGTACACTTCTTGCACACAGGTCAATCAGGCTCACGACAAAGTGTTTATCTTAAGGAAGCAGCGAAGGCTCCAGCGGCAAATATAGGAGAGTATTTGAGTCTCCTTTGGTTACCCCACCATGGAAATTCAGTAGGCGCAAAAACTAGCAAAATTACCACAATTTTTTACAAAATGAAAATTAATGCGGAAGATTATATGAGAATATGCAATCGGTGCCAAAGCGTACGAATGAATTGGACAGTCTATCGGTATTAGCTTGGATGGATCGAGGATGATCCTGAAGCTGTTCTAATTTAACGGCCTAAGCGAACACACACGTTTTCGCCAGATTAAATAATGTCACATTTGTTTTTTTTTGCCAATTCGGAAAATTCTGTGTTCAAATTTTCAGAGTCTACACTGTAAATAACTTGAAATATTGCATATAGCAGGATGTGCATGCACCAAGGTTGAGCGTCTCATAGCCACGTGCACATTGCGAAGCTCAGGAGCGCGGCTTCTTCGCAGATTGCGTATTAGGAAGATTCGCTAAACTCCTTAATTGATGGATTTTTTCATTATATTGACAGACACCAGGAAGACACTTGAGGACACGATGCCAATCAACGTGATGAGTTAACGTTTTGAGTGACTTCTTTGGCACAATGTCAAGCATGCGATGCTTTGTCAGATTGGCAGTCGATGATTAGATGGCCATTGCTGTGTGTTGTCGAATTCCTCCTGCTAACTTGTTTAGCAGAAGATACAGGGAAAACGCGTTTTTTCGTGTTGGAAAAACGTCTTTTACGAACGGTTTTCTGCATTAGAAACGGAAGTCATAAAATACATGCAATCAATGCGGTCAATACATACGTACCTCACTGTATATTGCTTAACAACAAAATGATCGCAATATAGTAGAAATTCAAACTATAGTTCAAAATGATGTCAAAATTGCAATAACCGTATATCAATCATAGACGCCTATGCATCAAGCATGGATCCATTGAAAACTATCGAATCATCCATGTCAAGAATCTATGACCAAGGTAAAGTCAGTTCCTACACCTTCCGTAGCTCGTCTTGTGAATTTCAAATGATGAATTGTCACATTGTCGGCATATTTAGATGTCACTGAATTCTCACAAATTGATGAAAGATCATCGATGAACATACAGAGCGGAAGGGAGCGCCCTCACTTCCTTGTGGAACGCCACAATGCACTAGGCATATAATGCCATGAAGATGCACAGATTTGCAAACAAATTCGCTGGAACCGCTGGGTCAGAACACCGGAAGTCTATAAGACAGCTTCTAATTCGGAATGGAAGTAGGGTAGCTTGGTCTTTGAATTGAAGTCGCAGATTTCGCGTGCGATGCTTGACTAAAATTAATGAGCACCAGCAAACCAGTCACGTTTATCTTTTTAAATTTTCAATTTTGCATTTTCTTTGAAATGAATGTAGAGCGAAATGTTACAGCGTCTTCGAAAGCCTTGAACACGAAAATGAATAAGGCTTTTAACTTTGGGACTGATCCAAGTCTTGTTATGTGGAGTTATTTACACATTTTCCACGGGGAATATCTCATGTAACAAAAGTTGAGACATTTGACGTCATGTGAAACATTGTTCGGATGTAATGTGTGCTAATGAGCCGTTACATGCATGCGACCTTCGCGATAGTCAAACTCACGCTTGATCTAAGTAACTTGATGTCTAACATTGTAGGCTTTTAAAATAGACAGGAAACTGGTCTGATTCGGGCCAAATACTGGACAAGTCAAACTAAACGAATAGAAGGATCAATAGTAAAAATAACTTGATTCAAAATTTTTGAATGTATGTTTTACTGCATTGACTAGATATAGGCATATTCAACAATAACCTCTGGTAAACCCATTGTACAAACAGATGACCATGGAGCACACTTTCCATAAATTGGTAGACTGTCTTCTCAGGATAATGTATTTAGCGAACATCTCATGACTTCGACAACATTTGCATCAATACTTCGTCTAATGATTCGGTAGTTAGCAAGACCACTTGTTTTTTGGCTTTAGAGGTGTACTCCGTTCAAAACTCGTTTGTGATTTTATTGTCTTAAAAGAAAGTTTGTACATCAGCTGTCACTTCTATTCGTATCTGCAACGATTTGCTTTACGAGATATCCGCTTGTCTAATGCTCGTGATGACGTCAGCTGTGATAATCACCACTGTCTGTAGGCGTAGCATGCGGTGAATGAATGAACCGATTTCACGAGGAGGTACAGTGAAGCCAATGTGAAAGCAGTCATTTATGAATCAAAACATGGACAGCACGAATGAAGGTGAATTTTGTCCTAGTTTGTAAGCCTGATAAATTCGGCTTGTGATTTTGTAGAAATGATAAGTAAGGCTATTCACTTGTTTCGAAATGATTCTTTGTGCTGTAATTCTCAAAACAATTCCAACTAATTTTTTGGCCACATCGTTCGGATTTATGAAACAATCATCTTTTTTACGTTGTCGCTTTTATGTAGAAAACAATGTTGGGCAAAAGATTTCTAGCTGTATGTTACACATACCAATAAAGCTATTACGCAAAAAATGATCAATTTCGAGTAAATTCGAAGTAGTTAATAAAAGAGACTTTGCCCTCTTCAATCAACCTGTAACTTTCTGCATATATTATTTGTAGCTTCTATCTAATCTTTAAATCTAAGAATGTAATAACACCGTCATATGTCTCTACTTAACGACGTACCACTGATGACAGCGTCATTCAAAACTTTTACTTAAAAAACCGTCGCGTTGTGACCACGAAGAGTAAAGTAAAAAACTTCGCTATCCAAATGATTTTATAATCATCGAAAAGGTATGGTGAATAAATGCCATTTTTTGTGTTCTTTGTTATACTCCCATGTCGCACTTCTAGCTTGCTTCAGCAAGTTTTTTTTGGTTTCAGCTCATGACAGGCCAGATAATGAAACGAATTCGTTCTGCAAATTTAGGAAGCTGTTTACAGTATGGGATGATAATGATCTGCTCTGTGTCTTGTTTTTCCTGATAATGCTAAAAATTCGCTATTCATTTGCATTGATGCGACAAACTATCGAATGAATAGAGAAGTCTATTCTCTTGACAAGCCAAAGTGGTCATCGTAAGAATGGTCTATATGAAAGCAGTTGAATGATAGGAACATTCTTAGTGACATAGAACTTAAAATTTGGCTTTCAAAAGTTAAGAGCATTAGTAATCGCCTCCGAGTTGGAAGACATGCTTATTTCATAAAACATTAGACCTATTTAAGCAAACTATCAGTTACAGAATTTTCAGCTAAAATTTAAGCATTTGAAAGATTTGTGTCTTCAAGTACATCCTAGCTATAAAAGAAAATTGCAAGAAGAAAAAATGCCATTGCAGCAGAAAGGAATTAGATTGTGTAATTATTCAACAAGTGGCAACAGAAAAATGCCATTCAAAAATTCATATGATTTGAAGAGTAACTGAAACAAAAAGAAAAATATATTGAAGCAAATGGAAGTGAGCGTGATGCACGCATAAAACTTACGGCAGAGTTGCAGCAAGATGAAGAGGAGCTGAATAATTTCAAGAAGCAGCAAGGGAAGTTGAATGAGCAACGAACAACAAGTGTGGAGAGACTATCTACTCCGAGTTGTGAGGAATTCGATTCAAGGTGCAAGTTCCTCTATCATGGACTATGCATGGACATACAGACTACAGACAGCAATATGAATATTTATTGCACTCTGTACTTGTGAATTCTAGGATTTCTTAGCACGTACATCAATCAGTTTTATTCAAGGATTCCTGTGTAACCATGGAACCTTCTATCTATGTTCATATTTCACCTTTAAAATAAAGAATGTAATCTAACCAGGCATGGCTTTCGGCTGCAACTCAAGAACAAGAAGGGGTATCTTGTGCTCTCCGTAATTTCCTCTGTGCAAAGCATCGTTCGAGAAAAACGCCAGAAAAAGTAGCTCCTGTACCATTTTGAGCCGATAATGAAATCCTTCTCAATCAAGATAGAAATTATAATTCAAATGCTGATTTTTTCTTATAATGAAGATATCAGCAGCTTCTCTTGAGTTTCTGTTTGGCTTTATTTCTATCTTAGTTGAAACTATAGAATTATGGTGCTTAAAGAGGATTATGAGATAAAATAGTTCTCCATTGGTAATGATCAGCCACGTGTATTTTCGCCCGAGTATGATAAAGTCATGAATATGTTTGAAGACTCTCTGGTTATTGTTTTATAGTTATACGTATTAAAGATTTGTTTTTGGTAAAATATTGAAAAAGTTACTTTGTCTCATTCTTCGTCACTCACATGTATCTTACTTGTAAAATGAGAACCGGTATGTACTGTAATTAGAGACTAGCATAAACGCACATCTACGAAAGTACGTAGGTTCGTGTATACGTTCTTTAAAGCATATCCAAAACCGTGGCCCGAAAATTCTGACCTGACGTACTACGAACACTATATGGAAGCGAAATGTCATTGCAATAATAGAGCATGTCTAACGGCTTGTTCAAAAAATCATAACATCGTCATAAAATCATTTGTTCATTCATTGACTCTAGTTAATTGCCATACAGAAATGCCAAAAAATAGATAAAGTCTCATTTTTTCATGATCATGATATTTCGACTTTATTTCGGGAGACAGGAGACAACTATTCAATTTTCGAAATAGACCATATCACTCCACAGTGTTGTACTTTTCAGTAACATATTCACTATCACGCAGTTTTTTAAGCAAAATTCTGCATTACTCTGTGCAAAAGCGGACTCAGCAAGAAAATAAGATTTGAAAATTGAAAGCGAAAAATATAAGAACTCGGGGATTAAACCTATCTCTCAAGATTTCGTAGTATTGGCTTAGCCATTGCTAGATGAAATTCTTTTGTTGAGAATAAAGGACCAGACATTATGAGTTGGATGACAGAAGTCCTTTTTCTATTGATAAAATACAGCTTTATTAGGACGAGGCCTTTCGGACGCACCAAGCGACCATCATCAGGTGCAGGCAGTCATGAAACTGAACATCAGTTGATCATGCCACATTGCTGAACAGGAGTCATGTACGAAAGGCCTCGTCCTAATAAAGCTGTATTTTATCAATACAAAAAGGACTTCTCTAATCCAACTCATGAAATTCTTTGTTGCTACCAGTGCTTGATAGCTGTTTAATATTTAACTGGTGTCGTTAGCAACGTTTCTTTAGCATGGCTTTAATTTTCCTGTAGTTGATTAGGCCTACATGTGCATTGCTGAAGAATAAACGAATATTTATTTTACTTTTCAAATCCGATGCATCACTGCTGTTTTCATAATATATTTATGAGTATCATTATCAGCATCACGTCTCAGTCAAGTATTTAAACGCATGATAGAATTTCAATGATTTGTTCTACTTTTGATTAATAAAGAAAGTTATCTTGAGCAATATCAGTATTAACCCGTGTACCAACGAACCTTCATTTCCCTCTACAAAACTCTGCATATGCTGACTTAATTCACGGAAGCGTCAAGGAATATTCTGAGACATCACAAAGTGTCCATATATTCTCACAAGCCTAAATGCATTCGATTTCTTGCTTATTCACAATGTTCACCCTGAACGAATATTCAACAATGAAAGGTCATTTTTCTGTATCAGTATACCATTTGATCACTTGCCAGTGTTCAGACGTTTGTAATAGGCCCTCAAAATTATTTGAGGAAACATTTACGGTGTAGTGTCCGTGGCACAGTGGTTAAGTGCTTGGCCTAGCGGTCTTTTGGTCCAGAGGTCGAGCCCCGAAAGTGTCATTGGAAGTCGGCAGGAAGGGCATCCGGACTAAAAGTACTACAACGCTCCATAAGTCTGACTGTGTCAGCACCGTCCAAGCCCCAAGTATGGGGAGTAGTGACGTAAAAGCCTCATCATTTACGGTCTAACCGGAATTTCCTTCATATGTAAGACCTTTTGCACCAAGCTCCTATAAATGTTTAACCAAACACCCGTTTGACTTCATCTCTGAAGTACAAATGCTTCAGGGCAAGGGGAACGCTTAATCTCGACCATATACCAAATCTTAATTGTAAGAAATCTAATCAGCGCACCGAATTTCAAGCATACATTAAAACAGCGAAATTTGTCCATTTTGAGTGATTCTCATCACGCTGTATTAATATTGATACGCTGGCTAGACGGTATATGGTTTATAGAGACAACAGTTTCCTCTGAACTGAATCTTCTGTACATCAAAGATGAAATTTTATGGAACGTTAGCTGCAAAAGGTATGAGTTTAATTACAGAAAGGCATATAATCAACTTAGTCTTTAAATAAGTTGTTCTCCACAGGGTTCGTACAGACCCTCGAAAACCCTCGAAAATCACGATTTTTTTTTCGAGGGTATCGAAAACCCTCGAATATCTGTATTTCTCTCGAAAAACCCTCGAAATATCGATGCCCGAAATATGTCTGTGAGACTTGAGAATATTTTCTTCAAAATTTACAAAATAACATCTTATGAAATGTAACATTTAACATGTATGAATGAAAAACAAACGCAAGCGTTTATTGGATGAAGTCGATGAACTGCGGGAAAAGAAGAGGTGTTTAACGCTTGAAATTGAAGACTTATTATACAGTGCTGATGAATTGGCCAAAAAAGCCGAAGAAGAGAAGAATTTTGCTCTTCTTACAAGAAGCAACGCGTTTCGGGATAGTTCTTCCAATAAAAGCAGCAGCTCATCTTCTTTGGATGTAAAGATGAAAGACTTAAAGGGCATGTAGTTCGCCATATATACCATCTGCGTATTACTAGCTCATTCTAGTTACTAATTGGATTATGTAGTTTTGTACTCTATCTGGTATCTAGAATCATTGTTTGATAAGATGATAAGATTTTCTGAGTAATTGTTTTTTAGAATATGTAAATTTCTAGCCGATCGAATTATTTTTGCATTATTTTGTTTGGGTGTAATTCATCGTTATGAATATTGGACTGAGATTTAGAAAAAACGCATGAATCACATCGCTACATGCAATTATTGTTTTTATGTAATTATTTAGATTGTAATTTTACTCTCGTTATTTTTGTTAAAACTGAGAACCATCGAGTTCGTATATTTTTTGTAAGATTTCCTTTTTATCGTGACAATATATGCATACAGCTAATAGGATAACGTAGCTTTCCTTTTCAATTATGGAACTAAATTTTGTTTCGTAGAGAATTCTTCACGGTGCATAAAATTCGGTATTGTAAATGCGGTATTAATTTAGGATATGCCAATTATCTAAGGATGACATGTTAAGCCTTATTGATGTCAAACAGTGCTATTATTGAGTATAAGTGATACCCTCGAAAACCCTTGAAAATTCATCCTCAGTCTCTGTACGAACCCTGTCTCCATATATCGACTGGATTTTCCTACTTTGCTCATCACGAACACCGTCATCACATCGACAGTGCTTGTCACTTTAGAGAAAAGTCATAAATCCCTGTCTAACATTCTCTAAAATCTGCTAGAGCTGCTGGTTTGGACCCATTAATTTATGTTGGAAAATAGCAATTTGCAATCATTTATGTAATTACCGTTAATGTTTACTTTACTTCTTTTTGTATATTTATTCGATATTTTCAGAAATATGTCGGAGATTGAGGCCAATCGGCTGCCTCTTGAGAGACTTGCAAGTGGTAATAATTACACGAAATGTGACGAAATCGACATGATAGATGAAGAGTTAGAAGATGCCCTCAATGCTCCTGGTAAAAACATAAAATCTTTGGTATCCGTTCTCTACGATCAAGATGGAAAGGTGCCTTCTGCAGTCAAATCCGAAACTGCCAATGGTAAGAGAAATTATTTCATGCTGATCTTTGAATCTTCACAACAGTGACCTGCACGCGAAATGTCCAGCAGGGTTTTAGCAGAGTGACGATCGAGCCTGGGAAGTTTGAATCCTGGCCGCCTCCCTGTTTTAGAATTTTTAAATAAATTATTATTTCAGTTTTAAACAAGTACACGGAACTTTAGTTTGTAATATCGTATTAAATTTCTAAACATTGAATATCGTTATGATGTAAAATGTGCGATTTTTACTTTATATTGCCTTCTCTTTCATATGAAATTTGATTCGACCTTCAAAGTAGAATTACTCAATGAAGATATATTACATTTCAAATGATTTAGGCTGATCATTTGAAAGGTAATATATTCATTGTTACTGAACCAAAAATCTATGACATCAAAAATCCAAGATTTTCATCTGTAAAAGCCTCAAATCTGTGATAATTTTCTACATCGCCCATGCAGCTCAGAACATTAAAGTATGTCAACCTTGAGATATCTATGAGTCCAAATTGTGAACCATAGGAATCACTTCAATGTCATTTTCACTGGGAATGCGGAGATGGACGGTGGAATGCTCCTACTTCAATGGTATTACATAGCAAATGAGACGGCCTTAATCATGCAATTAAGACTGTCTAAGTGGAGGTGGAAACCACTCCAGGTGTAAATTGTATAGATTGGAGATATATAAACGACTTTCATAGAAGAATGATGGATGAGATTGGATAGATAGATAGGATTGGACAATCATTCGCATAAGTACCGAGAAATCTCTTGAGATGCAACAATGTGGGAAGATGTAAAACTTGCAGCTGAATGATTAGAAAGGGATCGAATGTCTGAGTCACCAAATCTAAATCCTAGGCGGATCGATACCAATCACGAATCATTCAATTGCATTCCAGCAATTTCAAAATTCACAGTATTAACTTCATTACTTTCCGGAACCAATGAAGGACAACAATCCAAGTTGCGTTTCGGAAACCATGAATGAAGAATAAGGCTTGGTACTTAGTCATGAATCTTTCGTGCGATGGATCCAGAGCCAAAGAGAAAAGAAGAGGACCAAGAGGGTTGCCCTGTTGAACTCCACTCGAAGACGAAAAGATTCCCATATTGTGGAATAGAAATGTAGGATTCACATAGGAAGACATCCCAAAGAGAAGTAATTCCCGAACGTGTTCTTCGCATTGATTGATTCCTAATCGTCTGGAACAGCTTTTGAATAGACCTATCTTCAAATTTTCTTAATTCTTAATGACTTCAATGGAAAGTACACCGATTGTAGATTGTTACTCAACAATTGCATCAGATGAGTTCTTTAAGAGGAGATCTTCACATTCTAAAAATGAATTTAAGATACATTTCAAGAAAATATTTAAAATTGGAGATTGACATTTTTGAGTTCTTCCGTCCTCCCCTACGAACAATGGACAAATTGCGCAAAACGAAAAAGTTGGCAAGTAGTTGATGGAAGGAAAACAAATGAATAGTTCTATTGGTATGTCCACGCGCCAAATATTATATCATGAATGAATCAGGAAGTGGAGGAAACTCCAACTCAATGCGCTTCAGAACACACTTTGGATACAGATAACCGCTTCAAATCAGAAGTTTGCCATCTCCGTTCCACGCATCTTCTGGAGCTGCTCCGCTCCATGTCCCTGGAACTTCTACACACATCATTACTGTTGCTTCAACACTGAAAGTAGACGATTTTCTTGCTGTTGAAAGAGATTGCCAACTGCCAGTTCACCTGAGCATACGAGGGGTGATTGATAAGTTCGCGGCCTGACATAGAAAGCTGAAAGCCAGGCCATTATGCACATGTGGATTGATACAAAGGAATATGCTGACGGCGCATGACGAGTGATCAGTCGATCCGGTGAACTGCTGGTAAACCACAGCTACTTAACTTCAGTTACTAACTTATCAGTCAGTTAGTCAGATAAGTGTTGCGTAAGATGGATCACGTTTCAAATCGAGCTGTCATTCGTTATCTCGGCTTGAAAGGACTCACACCAAAGGAGATTCATGATGATATGGTTGGAACACTTGGTGAGAAAGCTCCGTTCTACACCACAGTCAAGAAGTGGGCTTCAGAATTCAAGCAAGGAAGAGAGAGCTTGGAAGATGATCCCCGTTGTGGAAGACCAGTGACAGTGAGCACAGAAGATGTGATCGATCATGTTCAAAAGATTATTCTTGATGATCGCCGTACAACCGAGCGAAAGATTGCCTTCGAACTGAAGATTTCACAAGAGCGTGTCCATAACATCATCCATCATGAACAAAGTTTCCGCTCGATGGGTGCCACGACTGCTCACACCAGAGAACAAACGAGCCCGCTTTCTCATCTCAGGGGACAACCTGGCGCTGTTTGTAAGAGATCCTGAAAATTTCATGGACCGGTTCATTACGATGGATGAGACTTGGGTTCACCACTATCAGCGAGAGTCGAAAGAACAATCGAAACAATGGAAGCACCCAGGATCACCAACTCTGCGGAAAGCAAAGGTCACCAGGTCCGCGGGAAAGGTCATGGCCTCCATTTTTTGGGATTCGAAGGGAGTTTTGTTGTTGGACTTCCTAAAGACTGGTCGGACAATTTCTGGCGAGTACTACGCTCATTTGTTGCAGCAGTTACGAGTGCAGATCAAGATCAAGCGGAGAGGGAAGCTCACGAAAGGCGTGCTCTTCCATCAAGACAATGCGCCTGCTCACACCTCCGCTACCGCCATGTCTGCCATCCAAGGTTGTGGGTTTGACATCATTTCCCATCCACCCTATTCTCCTGATCTGGTACCATCGGACTTTCATCTCTTCCCAAAAATGAAATTGGAGCTCAGTGGTCAGCACTTCGCATCCAACAGTGACGTCATGGAGGCCGTTGAGGAGTATCTGGACTCCAAAGACTCACACTTCTATGAGCAAGGGATCCGCGCATTGCAGCACCGTTGGGCTAAGTGCGTTGATTGTAGGGGCGATTATGTCGAAAAATAAATATGTATCGTATGCGAGATATGCTTTTTTCTATATCGGGCCGCGAACTTTTCAATCACCCCTCGTATGTTAACAGATGTGGTGAGCTCCGGCATGTCTATCATCTTCCATTCAATGAATGTTGAGGTTAAAATGCTCACATCTGTGTGCAGTGCTGTCATGGTTGCTCATTAAGCTCTATCACCCTTCACATTATAGGAATGCTGCCTAGAATATGAAACTGAGAACGTATTGCAGCTCATAGGAACACAGTAGTTGTTGTTGTCGCAGCTGACTCTGATTGATTGGATGCGTATTAGGCGTTCTAATTCCATTGTTCAACATAGAAATATGTCTGTCTTGATGTGCTGTGAAGTACCACTTTTAGGATGCTATCTACACTCCAGACTTCCATTTTCTCTGAACATAGAGGAAGATTTGAGGCCTCTCAGATCTGTTTAATGAAACGATGTTTTGATATTGTGTCGCATATACTATCCTAAGAGATAACCCACAGTTCAGAGAGAATCTGCCTTGACGATCTGATGAATTCTGAATGCTTGGGAACAGCTTTCCAATGACGACTTGTGGCGCTGTTACTTGTAGCACTAATCTGTGAGAAATGAGGAAATTTAGTCATAAAACTCAATCAATGGACAGATGTGTGCACAACATTGAAGATTACATTACAAGGACATGCTCAACGAGCAGAATTCCTTAAGTGTCAAAACATGTCTACATTTTCGCTCACATGTAAATGTATCTGTATTTAATAATTTATTGCAGCAGCGAAAATGAAGATTCATAGAAGACTCCGAATAACTCTCACGACTGTGGTTCTGATTTTTCTCAGACACTTCGAATAAAGCATATCTCCGGTGTCTTGTCAGAACTTAGATATAGTGAAAATACTCGCTTGGCTGCATAATAATCAGATCACTGTTTGTAGGCTGCTAAAAAACGCGTTTGAAGTGAAATGCAACATTTTGTATTGAGCAAGCGAGAACTGCGCATTCGTTTTAAACAGATTACAGTCCTATTACTGCGATTATTCTTTCAAATTGTCTGAAAATTGTATTTGCCGCTTGATTAAAGTGCACTGTATACATCAGATGTGCACTGGATGCACTGAATGTGGACTGGATGCACCAGATGTGCACTGGATACACCGCATGTGCACTGGATACACCACATGTGGACTGGATGCACTGAATGTGCACCGGATACACCACATGTGCACTGGATGCACTGAATGTGCACCGGATACACCGCATGTGCACTGGATGCACTGAATGTGCACCGGATACACCGCATGTGCACTGGATACACCAGATGTGCACTGAATGTGCACAGGATACACCTCATGTGGACTGGATGCACCGCATCTGAACTGTATGCACCACATGTGCACTGGATACACCACATCTGAACTGGATACATCACATGTGGACTGGATGCACTGAATGTGCACCGGATACACCGCATGTGCACTGGATACACCAGATGTGCACTGGATGCACTGAATGTGCACCGGATACACCACATGTGCACTGGATGCACTGAATGTGCACCGGATACACCGCATGTGCACTGGATACACCAGATGTGCACTGAATGTGCACAGGATACACCTCATGTGGACTGGATGCACCGCATCTGAACTGTATGCACCACATGTGCACTGGATACACCACATCTGAACTGGATACATCACATGTGCACTGGATGCACCGCATGTGCACTGGCTACACCACATGTGCACCGGATACACCGCATGTGCACTGGATACACCTCATGTGCACCGGATACACCGCATGTGCACTGGATACATCTCATGTGCACTGGATACACCACATGTGGACTGGATGCATTGAATGTGCACCGGATACACCGCATGTGCACTGGGTACACCTCATGTGCACTGGATACACCACATGTGCACTGGATGCACTGAATGTGCACTGGATGCACTGAATGTGCACCGGATACACCGCATGTGCACTGGATACACCACATGTGCACTGGATGCACTGAATGTGCACCGGATACACCACATGTGCACTGGATGCACTGAATGTGCACCGGATACACCGCATGTGCACTGGATACACCTCATGTGCACAGGATACACCTCATGTGGACTGGATGCACCGCATCTGAACTGTATGCACCACATGTGCACTGGATACACCTCATGTGCACTGGATACACTACATGTGCACTGTATGCACCACATGTGCACTGGATGCATTGGATACACCAGACGTGAATGGGATGACTATAGAATTTTGATCTGTCGTCGAAGACAGTAAAAGGCGGAGTATGTTTCTCGGTTCGTTTCGAACAACTTGATGTCTGGGGACCGTACAACACTCGCCGCTTTTCTAAATGAAGGAATCAATCAATCTGTACATTTCACAGCATTGAGAACTCCCATGCAAAATCCTTATCTACGTTGTATCATTAGTTTATCGGCACCTTCATGGTGGATTTATCAGCTGACACGTGTTATCAATTTGCGTCTTTCATTCAACTGCCATTCAGATTGAGGGAGAGTTGTAACGCATGAATGACGACGCTAACCTGAGAAGTCCTCTTCTAAAACTGCGCATTCACAGCTGTTTCCACATATTTCTTCAATTACATAATCGTAGAGGACTGCTTTGATCAGTGTGGACCACTCAATTCTCACGCCAATGCCTTGTCATTATCCACATGGCAGAGTTCTTTTCAAGAGCTCATCCTCGCTCATGACTTCAGGGGGAAGCTTGCATCATGCCCGCATTACTTCATTTCCTCTTGCCAATGATACTGGTTTGATGTAGCTCGTTGATTACGACGGTTAGACTGCGTTAATTCGTGACAGAGATGCTTATCAAAGCAAGCATGCATGAGCGTGTGTCAAATCAGTTGTCTGCTAGAATGAGCGTGGTTAGATAGTGGTGGCCACTGCTATAAAGGAATCCATGGGTTAGCAGTCAAACAACTGCAACACTTCAATGCATCTAGTACAGATCCCTGTAGTTCAGAGACTTTCAGGGACATCGACGTCTTGGTCATTGAGAAAGCCAGATGATTGCTGTAGACACGAGGAGTGAAGCTAAAAGGAATCACGCAGTTACTGAAACTCCTATAGGAATTGTCCTTTAGAGATCCTTTAGACTTTGTCCCAATGGGTGCAAGATCAGTTTGGTAAAAAATTTCTACGAACGCACGACAAGACTGAGGTGCTCAGCACCATTATGCAGAGGCGTTTTTTGACGTTCACCTTGAGTCAAAGCGGTTGCCCCAATTGGTTTATCGATAAGTTTAGCCAAAGATCTGCTCCTCCGAACACTTCTCACTGCAAGCAAGATAGTCATCCGGTTTGGTGTTCAGTTTCTTATTCAGTCTACCATAGAAGAAATGAGAAGCATCAAGAGGATGATTGAGAGAGCATATTCTGCAACAACGCAGTCCTTGGTAGGTATCACACAGCGAAGCTGGCTCCACAAGCCCTGAAGGACTCAAGAACTACTTGTCGTGTATTCATACTGCTGCGTTTGCGGAACACGCTACGTGGGGAAGACGGAGCGATGTCTCGACAGAAGTGCTCGTGATTGTTTGATTGAAGGCAAGATTGTTTTGCTCTTTCAGTTCACTACAAGTGAAGTCTAATGTCAGAACGATGGCACATGCGAGAACTTAGCAAGTGGGCAAAAGAAATTCCTAATACCTTACAGAGATAGGTAAAAAGTGGTGCATCGCTTGTGGATTGCTGTGAATTCCTCCAAAATGCTGCGATCGCCGCGATTCCTTCAGATTCGAGGAATTCAGATCATTGCGCACAAGTTTTCTCCATGATGTTGGTCCTTCCGATCGTTCTTTAAAAAAAATAGCAGGCGCACGAAAATTAGTTCACCTGATGATTTCACCATCCTCTGCTCAGCATTCCTCACTGCATGTACTGAATGATGGCCAGACAGCGATGTGTGTCTTGGTGTGTTTGAAGTGATATCACAGCACGACCGCCACTCACTCACTGGCTCTGGTGTCCTCTGCTGACAGCTTTGTTTGCCATTTCTAATAGTAAGCGATACACGAATTATCCATTTGAGAAGGAGCAAGTTGTCTAATTCTGTGATGTGCCATTTCGATATTTAGGTTAGATATGATTCTTCTATTCTAGAAACCGAAGCGCGCGCTCACATAGATGTAATTCTGTGCTTGAACCTCTGTCTTTTTTATTTTGCCTTTATTTATCGTGGCCTTCATACATTCCTGTTTGCGTCAGACAGACCGATCATGCCATTTTGATTTGTGGTCGCAATCGTAGCCCGTCCATTCGTCGTTATTATTGCTGTAATCATTCTGTCGTCTGCCTTCATAGAGACAGCGTGCGGAAGGAATGTATAATGATTTCATGAAATGTGAAATTGCTGCAAATTCTTCATAAATGTGTCTTTTTATTAACTTGATTGAATGAGAATGAATCATCAAGTTCATTCATCTGTTGTCTTTCTTCAGAAAACTCTAAATCCAATCAGAAAGATTCTCCAGCGGAGGTTGTCGAGAAAGAAGTTAAAAAGGAAGAAGAAAAACCCAAAGACAAAGACATCGGAGGAAGTCAAGACCAAGGAAGCAAAGAGAAGAGCAAGGACAAAGAGAAAGTTAAGGAGAAAGTGAAAGAAGAAGGAGATGCGCGTGCAGCTGAAACTACGGAGAAAGAGAAAAGCAAAGAGGAGAAACGTTCACGAAGAGAGAGGAGTTCCAGTCCAGGCAAGCATCGGAGTAAACGCCGACATCGCAGTCGATCACGAGAGAAGCGTAAGGACAAGAAAGAGAGAAAACACAAGCGTTCTCGTTCACGGTCAAAGGTGAGTTCGAATAATTCAGTTGATAATCTGGATTCGATGTACAGCGAACATGGACATCGAATGGGATGATAGCTATGTTGATGCGATGAACAGCGAACATGGTCATCGAATGTGATGATAGCTATGTTAATGCGATGTACAGTGAACATGAACATTGAATGTGATGATAGCTATGTTGATGCGATGTACAGCGAACATGAGCATCGAATGTGATGATAGCTATGTTAATACGATGTACAGCGAACATGGACATTGAATGTGATGATAGCTATGTTGATGCGATGTACAGCGAACATGAACATTGAATGTGATGATAGCTATGTTGATGCGATGAACAGCGAACATGGAGATCGTATGGGATGATAGCTATGTTAATGCGATGTACAGCGAACATAGACATCGAATGTGATGATAGCTATGTTAATACGATTTACAGCGAACATGGAGATCGTATGGGATGATAGCTATGTTAATGCGATGTACAGCGAACAAGGACATCGAATGTGATGATAGCTATGTTAATACGATTTACAGCGAACATGGAGATCGTATGGGATGATAGCTATGTTAATGCGATGTACAGCGAACATAGACATCGAATGTGATGATAGCTATGTTAATACGATTTACAGCGAACATGGAGATCGTATGGGATGATAGCTATGTTAATGCGATGTACAGCGAACATAGACATCGAATGTGAAGATAGCTATGTTAATACGATTTACAGCGAACATGGAGATCGTATGGGATGATAGCTATGTTGATGCGATGTACAGCGAACATAGACATCGAATGTGAAGATAGCTATGTTAATGCGATGTACAGCGAACATAGACATCGAATGTGAAGATAGCTATGTTAATACGATTTACAGCGAACATGGAGATCGTATGGGATGATAGCTATGTTGATACGATGTACAGCGAACATGAACAATGAATGTGATGATAGCTATGTTAATGCGATGTACAGCGAACATGGACATCGAATGTGATGATAGCTATGTTGATGCGATGTACAGCGAACATGGACATCGAATGTGATGATAGCTATGTTGATACGATGTACAGCGAACATGGACATCGAATGTGATGATAGCTATGTTAATACGATGTACAGTGAACAAGGACATCGAATGTGATGATAGCTATGTTAATACGATGTACAGCGAACATGGACATCGAATGTGAAGATAGCTATGTTAATGCGATGTACAGCGAACATGAACAATGAATGTGATGATAGCTATGTTAATGCGATGTACAGCGAACATGGACATCGAATGTGATGATAGCTATGTTGATGCGATGTACAGCGAACGTGGACATCGAATGTGATGATAGCTATGTTAATGCGATGTACAGCGAACGTGGAGATCGAATGTGATGATAGCTATGTTAATTAAATACATTAAAAATGTAGAACGTTCAGGGTAATTTCAATGAGTAGAGACATAGAGATAGATAGACTATGGTATGGAATATTTGTCAGTGAACATAAACGAGTGTTTTGAATACAGTGAACCCTTCAGCGTGAGCTCTGGAATTCATCAAGGGACATCATTGAGCCCATTACTATTTGTTTTGGTAATGGATGCCATCTCCTCTGAAATATGTAGTAGTCTTCCGGTCGAAACGCTTCATGCTGATGACCTAGTACTGGTAGCAGAAAGTGAGACAGAACTTCATCAAAAACCACAGGGATGGAAGGATTGCCTTCCGAAGAAAGGCTTGAAAGTAAATCCAAAAAAGGGAATTCATGCTCTCCACACAATGACCCACCGGCCCTTCAACTCGTCCTACGTTTCCTTGCAGCACTTGTCGGAAGTGTGTGGGTACTTGTTAGATCAAGGTGTGAGCAGAGTTTGTTACTTTGATGACTTGATGGACACCGTTGGTGGTTCATGACGCATGTGTGAGAGGGTGCATGATAGTAAAACAGAGCCCAGAAAATCGCACAGTCAACACCTCACCACTATGCCACGGAGACTGGATGCCCTTCCTGTCAGGGTTGGTCGGTAAAAACCACCAGCTTTTGTCACCATTTTTCGGCTAAAACTATTTTTCCAGCATTACTACTTAAGTTTTTTGGGTACATACATTATAAGGGATCATCGTCACTCCTTACTTTATTGATGAACGTTAGTCGCAATAAGTTCACTTTACTTTTTCATCATTCGATAAACATTTAGGCCTGTATTTTTACAATTCAAACCTATCAATATCGCATTTCAATCAAGAATATGCTCCAAGTATAGGTGTAAGAATATGAATTATCATAAAAAATATTGTTGTAAAGCTGCTGTACATTATTCTTCTAAGTGTGCACGCATTTTGTTGCTATACGAATTTCATTCATTGCAAGATGCAACAGACGTCTATGCTGGAAGGAAATCACTTGGCTCAATATGAAGATCTAAAACAGGCATTCCATGAAGCTAGAAGGGTAGGAAAATGTAGAAATCTGGCCTCGGATTTCTACGATTAACCTCCCTGCTGATCTCATAGAATAGCTTGTCTTCTAAATCTGTGGCAAATGTCTCATACCCATTGTGATTACACGAATATTACTATGAAATTTATCCTGCACTCCCAGAAGGACTAGATTAAACATTTTGCCCTTCAACATTTTTCATGTCATGATAATTTACCCTCACATATTTAGAGGATAAGGTTTATTAAATGAATTTAAAACCGAAAGTAAAGTTTTGATTTGAGCTCAAAATATGGAAATTTCAGGAACTTTAAACAAACTTGTATATCACATTAATGTCAAAATTGTTTGTGGCTCTCAGATTCTATTAACAAGATCAATTTTACAGCTTACTGGACATGTTCTTGTGTTGAGATTATAACTGAAGCTGTTTAGACATATGTACATTATACCTCACTTTATCAAGATTGCTGATGCGAACTATGTCATTTAATTATTATTTGTTCTTCCAAATCATGATTTCCTGCTACAGTCGCAAGCATTAGTACATTTAGTATATTTCTAAAAAAAGTAGAAATGCATTCTAAGTGACTGTTGCACATTGCTTGATTTGGGAGGTGAGATTTTCCGGTGCAGACTTTTTGATAGAGTGTTTTCTCTGCGTTCATGAGACCTGGGTTCGAATCTAGATCTGATGAAACCTAAGCTACTATTAAAATACACTCTACATTTTTGCTGAACACTCAACACAGAAGAATGACAGTGGGATTATTGAAGCTCGTCCACATGAAGAAAGTGGTTTGCTTAATTTAGTCCTATGTAGAAACAAATTATATTCATATATTTATTTTCATTTTACCATTCATTTGATGATAATTCTGCGAGTATCTAACAACTTCTGTTACATGAACCAAAGAGTCAAAATGGTGCTGAAGTTTATACTTGTTCTTAAATCACAAGAAAAGGGCAGAGCAATCGTAAAGAAAGACAACATCGTTTGTCGTTCGTTATAGAGACATATCATGTGGTTCCATCACAGAATGAATGTCATGTTTTGGAAGATAAGAGTTGCAAACTGCAAACCCGCATGCATTGTATTACTCAAACCCCAACTTGCTGTCGATCATTTCGTGAAGAAATAAACTGATTTTTCGGAAATTTAGTTTTAGCCAGTTTTTTCCGGTTTTTACCACTTAGTGGCAAAAACCAGTTTTAGCCGCAAAAAGCCAACCCTGCTTCCTGTCGACTTCCAATGACGTCATATTTGTGGCAATCAAGGGGATAGACGCACTCATCTCTGAATTTATTGTCTATTCAATATTTTTCATAAAATGACATGTTACTAGTAAGTTCATAAATAGTAGTGGTAATTTTTATCATTTTATCTTGAAGGAACGAAGTGGAAAACGCACCAAAGAGGAACCTCACTCGAAGCGGTCACGGAAATCTGACGCTGCAGAGGAGAAGAGAGCAATAGCAGAGGCTGAGAGTCGGAGACGAGAGAACGAGCCTCTGAGTCTTGAGGAGCTTATAGCCAAACGAAAGGCCGAAGAAGATGCATTGTCGCGTCCCAAGTTTTATACAAAAGAAGATCGTGCAAAGGAGGCTCTCAGAAAACGTGAGGAGGCTGTTCGTCTACAAAGGGAAAGAATGGAAGCAGAAAGGAAGAAACAGATGGAAGAACTTCGTCAACCAATGGATGATCGGCGAGGTAGGATTCTTCACCACAGGAGGTTGGAGTGTAGGAATCTGCGCTGTCATAGCACCGCACATATCCGAACTTTAAAATGTTATGTTTCACGCAAGGGAACGCAGTTTGGCGATGCAAGTTTTGGTGTATTTAGGCATTTTAACAGCCTCAAAAATGTCTGTTGTAGGATATCAGTTGCAACTGTCAGCCAAAATTAACTAATGCCATTATGCAAGCTTATACAGTTTTTCTGTTTATTACAACATCACAACACAATTACTAAATGATGAATTTCTTTATATTAGTCATCAATATCCACCATTGACAAATAGTCAATAGAGAGTGCCATCACTACACGGACGCTTTCGTGTACCTTCAGGCCGTCGAGGCTGTGATAGAGACCGCTTCACGGCAGTTGAAGTGTCGAATTCCGGGGCAGGAGGACCGTCGACGCTGATTCTAATCAGATTCTCCAGCGCGCGTATGCTAGCTCACTCTCGATCTCCGATCAGGCGCATGGTACTGACCGTCCTTCCCACTTTTGCATTACTAACGGGGGTGGTAGCAGGAGAATCTCTATCAAACTTGCCAAGTTAGGGAACTTCTCCTGGTGAGATCGGAGCAGCCAAGCCCACAACTTTGCGCTTTCAACATAAGCAGGGGCAGATCTGGTTTTGTAGTAATAAATCACCCGACAACTCGCAAACAAAACAGTCGCAGTTTCTACGCTATAATTCTGAAGTTGCGTCGCAAATGGTGCAAACTGCGATGCGATACCGGTTTGCGATACAGCATCGTTTTTATTTCGGTTTTTACAACTTGTGATTTGAGAAGATAGGTTTCTTATGAAATTTTCGTTATTAGACTACTTCTGGTTTTCGCACAGAAAAAAGATGACGTAGAAGAAGGAAGAAAAATCAGACGGGTAGAATTGTTGGAAGCACGTCAAGATGAGAAAAAAATTAATAGCCAGTTTGCAAGAGACTTCGAGAGAAATGTGATTTAGAAACTCAGTACTTGACTGTCCACTCGGCGTATACATATATAACGCGGATATGCAATTAGCTGCCAGTTTTCTGTTATGAAAATATGAGTACCGTATTTCTTTGAATAAGAGACGCGTCTCTAATTTTTTTCAGATCCCTGATTGATGCGTCTCTTATTCAGGGGCGTCTCTTATTCAAGGGCGTCTCTTATTCAGGGGCGTCTCTTATTCAAGGGAGTCTCTTATTTAGGGGCGTCTCTTATTCAAGGGAGTCTCTTATTTAGGGGCGTCTCTTTTTCAAGGGCGTCTCTTATTCAAGGGCGTCTCTTATTCAAGGGCGTCTCTTATTCAGGGGCGTCTCTTATTCAAGGGAATCTCTTATTCCAGGGCGTCTCTTATTCAGGGGCGTCTCTTATTCAAGGGAGTCTCTTATTTAGGAGCGTCTCTTATTCAAGGGAGTCTCTTATTTAGGGGCGTCTCTTTTTCAAGGGCGTCTCTTATTCAAGGGGCGTCTCTTATTCAAGGGCGTCTCTTATTTAGGGGCGTCTCATATTCAAGGGCGTCTCTTATTCAGGGGCGTCTCTTATTCAAGGGAATCTCTTATTCAACGGCGTCTCTTATTCAAGGGCGTCTCTTATTCAGGGGCGTCTCTTATTCAGGGGCGTCTCTTATTCAGGGGCGTCTATTTTTCAAGGGCGTCTCTTATTCAAGGGCGTCTCTTATTTAGGGGCGTCTCTTATTCAGGGCGTCTCTTATTCAGGGGCGTCTCTTATTCAAGGGCGTCTCTTATTCAAGGGCGTCTCTTATTCAGGGCGTCTCTTATTCAGGGGCGTCCTATTCAGGGGCGTCTCTTATTCAGGTGCGTCTCCTATTCAGGGGCGTCTCTTATTTAGGGGCGTCTCTTATTCAAGGGCGTCTCTTATTCAAGGGCGTCTCTTTTTCAGGGGCGTCTCTTATTCAGGGGCGTCTCTTATTCAAGGCCGTCTCATATTCAGGGGCGTCTCATATTCACGGGCGTCTCTTATTCAGGGGCGTCTCTTATTCAAGGGAATCTCTTATTCACCGGCGTCTCTTATTCAAGGGAGTCTCTTATTCAGGGGCGTCTCTTATTCAAGGGCGTCTCTTATTCAGGGAGTCTCTTATTCAATGGCGTCTCTTATTCAGGGGCGTCTCTTATTCAGGGGCGTCTCTTATTAAGGGGCGTCTCTTATTCAGGGGCGTCTCTTATTCAGGGGCGTCTCTTTTTCAAGGGGCGTCTCTTCTTCAAGGGCGTCTCTTTTTCAGGGGCGTCTCTTATTCAGGGGCGTCTCTTATTCAGGGGCGTCTCTTATTCAGGGGCGTCTCTTATTCAAGGGTGTCTCTTTTTCAGGGCGTCTCTTATTCAAGGGAGTCTCTTATTTAGGGGCGTCTCTTTTTCAAGGGCGTCTCTTATTCAAGGGCGTCTCTTATTCAAGGGCGTCTCTTATTCAGGGGCGTCTCTTATTCAAGGGAATCTCTTATTCCAGGGCGTCTCTTATTCAGGGGCGTCTCTTATTCAAGGGAGTCTCTTATTTAGGAGCGTCTCTTATTCAAGGGAGTCTCTTATTTAGGGGCGTCTCTTTTTCAAGGGCGTCTCTTATTCAAGGGCGTCTCTTATTTAGGGGCGTCTCATATTCAAGGGCGTCTCTTATTCAGGGCGTCTCTTATTCAGGGGCTCCTCTTATTCAAGGGCGTCTCTTATTCAAGGGCGTCTCTTATTCAGGGGCGTCTCTTATTCAGGGGCGTCTCTTATTCAGGGGCGTCTATTATTCAAGGGCGTCTCTTATTCAAGGGCGTCTCTTATTTAGGGGCGTCTCTTATTCAGGGGCGTCTCTTATTTAGGGGCGTCTCTTATTCAAGGGCGTCTCTTATTCAAGGGCGTCTCTTATTCAAGGGCGTCTCTTATTCAAGGGCGTCTCTTATTCAGGGGCGTCTCTTATTTAGGGGCGTCTCTTATTCAAGGGCGTCTCTTATTCAAGGGCGTCTCTTTTTCAGGGGCGTCTCTTATTCAAGGGCGTCTCTTATTCAAGGGCGTCTCATATTCAGGGGCGTCTCTTATTCAAGGGCGTCTCTTATTCAGGGGCGTCTCTTATTCAAGGGCGTCTCTTATTCA